>SKCR01026821.1:0-63187 GCA_019454045.1 Zanthoxylum bungeanum | reverse complement strand
CTCAAGACCTAGATATCATTATGTCCCGAACCCATATATCAGACTTATATCAGAGCATGATTAGTGGCCTTCATTTAGCCAAAATAACATCTTTGGCCACTACCCATGCCTAATCGAAGCGAGTTCCAGCCACGAGACTATCAAGCCAACTACAAGGCTCGCTTATAGGCCCTTGAGTCCATCATACATTCCCCTAGGGGATAGAATCCACATGACCTAAAAGGCCTCAGCAGTTCCTTATCATATTACTTAACATCCCAGTCGACAATACATTAGCAATGTCCGAGTTGATATTGCCTCATATTACGCAAATCTCCAGTAGACATGGCCCACCAGTCTACACACGATTAATTCTTTCTTTATAAGAAAACTAAGTATTTGGATCGAGACAAACCACCTACAGATACGGTTGTATAATCCAACTATAATAGGGATTATACCTAATCCCGAAAATATAGGCACTCCTAATTCAGTCCTTACTTTATTATCATTTCCTAAATAGGATTAGAATACGACACTTTCAAGAAATCCTAATCCGACTAAAAGGGCTACTTCACAACTGATAAGTACATGAAAATATACTTTGAACATCATTAACTCGGCTTAATTATCATATGTTTAATCTTAATTAGAGTTTATTGTGTGTTTTTGTTATTAGGAAGCATTGGAATATAGGTATGGAAGCAATTATGGGTGTTTTGGGACCTTACGGATGTGTCGGGAGCGCGCGGGAAGCAAGCAGAGACGCAGGATTCAAATCCAGTAAAGTCGGACACGCTTCGCAACGCTCATAGCCGCACATCGAGATGCAGGAAGCGTTCCCATGGTTTCGTTAATAGTGTTTTAACGCGAATAAAGACTATGGGGCTTTTCTAGATAAACCTCACTTCGTCCTAAACCCTAAAATAAGAGAGAAAATAGGAGAAACAAGAGAGAAACACACAACAAAGAGCCATAAACATAAAATCAAGAGGGAGAACGGAGAATTTCAAGAAAATCATGACGTCTCTCCTATCTACCAATGTTGTATCTCTATTCTGCATGGAGAACTAATCTCCTATGTTGTTGGTTCCTAGAAACTCTTTGAATGTTAATAAAATTGATGGTTTTTATTCTTTATTATTTTACAATTTCTGAACCCAGAGACTGTCGTTGGGGTCATATAAGGCAGGCGCAACAGAATGAGCGCGATTCGGGTGAAATCGTAGTTTAAAATTTTTAAACTTTCGAATAAATTATTTAATATCCAATATTAATAATTCATTCATATTTCACCTAAACATATTTATTCGATATCAAATAACGATTATAAATAATTTAGAAACTCCGTGAAACTTTTACGAAAATATTTTTCTGCAAAATAGCATAAAACGTATTTCTGGCCGAACCGACCGACCAATGTACATGGGGACTACCAAGTCATCCCCAAAAATATTTGGACAGTTTTTGGGCTGCTCGAACAGTGCCCAGTTCACTGTTTGGGTAGCCGTTATCCAGTAACGCCGTTTTTCGTCATTTTCGCGTATTTTCACTCTAAAATAATTTCTGATAAATATTTTCTTGGGAAATTAAAATAAACCAATTTATAAAATTACTCAATAAATAAAAACTGAATATTTATATGAAAAATCAGATTTATCAATAATTACGGTGAGACCCCTACACTTTGCATTTTAATCATTTTGGTCCTCAAAATGTCAAATACATATTTAAGTGATTCCAAATCATTCCCAGAATGATTTATACATGTATAATATATGAAAGCATAATTTGCAATAAAAACTCAAAATTTTTCTGAAATTACCGAACAGACCCTATAATTTCTAGGATTTGTAATTTGGTCCTTTTGGTTCAAAACACATCAAGATCAAATCCAATCAATCTCAAATTTAATATACATCATATACTCATCAAATTACATCACATACATGAAAATCCCAAAAATTGGATTGGGTTTAGAATCCTAATTTCACAAATTACTTTAATTGATAATTCAATACTTTAATCAATCTAATACCACAACAATCAAGTCTCGCCATCATGAAACAACTCATGAATAATTCTAGGTTATTTATGAATGACTAAAAAACTCTAGAATGACAATTTGATTACTAATTAATCAAAAGAATGCTTAATAACTAATTATAAGCATACTTTGTAAATAATCATGCAAACATCTTTCTAACAAGTCTCAAACCAATTTAATTACATACTTAAAGAGTAGAGAAATTCTAAGTAACACATGTTGAAGCTTAGAAACATGGAAATATTTTTCTAGTTGAAGAAAATTGGAAAATACTTACAAAATCAAAATTTCCATAATCTTTTTCATTTGTTCTTCAAGCCTTTTTCTCTCAAACTTTACTTGTAATTTTATTTGGTAACTTGTATTGTTGAAAGAAAATGAAACAAAAATCTTATATACTTTCTCAATTTGGGCGTGAATGGCAAAAGTATATAATAGATTTTTGTTAATTTCATTTCAATTTCATTCTAAATGATAACCTTTACTATAAAGTAATTTAACAAGTGTTACCATCAAATGGTGTCATTTCCTTACCATTAATCATGTGAAAGATATTTATAAAATAATTACTTTAATCATTTAACATTTAAATAATTAAATACAATTATCTTAAATATATATTATATTTACATTAAATATCTCGAATACATATATTAATGATTGATGTCAAGTATCTCAATTTGATAATTAATTAATGTGTATTTAATAATATCAAATATTAAATACAAATACACATTAATTAGGAAATAATGATTAGGTCCATTTGCATGTATTTTTCGTTTAATGGTTAAACGATTTATAAATAATCTCCATTATTCATAAAAGTTGCCCTAGTGCTCTATGAGTATATTTCATTAGTAAGACCTCTAGATTCTGGCATATCTGTCATGAAATCCAATTTCGTATCTGTTAGACATTATGACCCATAGCGTCACTGTTTTGTAAATGATATTGTATTATTGTACAAAATTAACTATGTGATAATGAAATTGCCTTTTGCCGTTTTGTATTTATTTACTTTGATATATAAATGGCGAAAGTCCATATGATTAGTTCCGTATTGAGATGATATGAGACAGTATCAATATATAAAAGGTTTAATCATTAAATATCCCTAGTCGGAGTGTTATCGAGATAGGACATCGATAATGCGGAATAGACTAGTATTGCACTTGTGCACGTTGTGAGGGCACAACAGCATAGTTCTCATATATTTAAGTATTGGATACTTATGCAAGTGCGATAGGAGGTTGTGTTTTAACCGATGGTACGGAAAACAGCTTCGCTCTGGATAGACCCCGCGGAATCCCATTGGTAGTATGTCTGCGTGTCTATGGGAGGCCGCATCAGGGTAGGTGTATATGGTCTTAACCTGAGACTTGCATCGCTAGTACTTGCGACAATCGGTAAACTTTGGTTTTGGTGGTTGGGGGCTTTAACCAGTTCTGTGTTCACCACTTCTGGGTTTATCAGGAATCGTAGTGTACTGGGTGTGATGTCAAGATGGAAGTGTCACTTCAGACATATGGAGTTGATGATCGCGCAGGATACAGAACTAGTACTCTATAAAAGTTTGCAACCGTCGGGGCAATATGACTAGGTCAGGATTGTCCGATTTAAAGAGACTAGTTGCTTGATGTCCGATATATGTTTCGTACGGGGCAGACACATTTCCAGCCCCAGGCCTAACATGTGATCGTCCGATACTGGATCGATGTACGCAATACTACGGTATACTACGCTTGATAAAGATCTAATATTCCAATAAGAATATTTCTGGAGAATTGGGTAGGCATCGCGCTTTGCTAGAAGCCAACCTTGTCTTGTAAATCGGTAAAAACGTAGTACTAGGTACGTACGTATTCGGATTATCCGACGGCCGTATTTACTGCCAACATATCCGGAGATCTCTCGGGTCGCTTCCTGAAGATTCACCTATGATATTTGATTCGAACTTTATTAATCTTGGATTAATTACGGAGAAACTTTATCTTGGATAAAATGCCTTATTTTGAGAGAGAACGATTAATTTGGAATTAATCGGTAAAATAATATATTCGATATATTAAACGAAATTAGATTTCGACGCGGAATTAAAATCGGATTTTAATTCGGCAAACGAATCAATTTAGAATTAATTCGTTAGCGACGTGAATAGTGATTTCGCTAGGCATAATTATTTAATTTACGTCGCGACGGAAATTCGTTAATTCGGAATTAGCGAAACCGAGCCCGAAAGTGTTTGCGGACACATTCGTATTTTGAAACGAGTGGGACCCGCAAGTCACATCGCGAAGTCACATCACTGACATGACTAGTGATAGATGTCACAAGTCACTTTATTAAAGTGACATCTAGTCACTATTCATGATGGAAGTTGGTGGAGCCAATTAAAGGCTTTTGGAGGGAAATTTGAGTTTGACTTTTTGGAAAAGAGCCATACCAAATATTTGGTATTTGATATCATAATTAATCTTTTAGAAAGAAATTATTGAAAAAGCAAAAGCTCTCCCTCTCTCTCATATTGCCGAAACTTCACTAAGGCAAAGGAAGAATTTTTTCTTCTTTTTTTTTTGCTAGCACATCTTGGAATCAAAGGAGGTGATAGGGAAACCACCTTGGAGCTTGGAATACACAAAGCTTGGAGCTTTCATCACTTTCTCCCTTGGCCGAATCTTCAAGCAACTTGGAGCTTCAACCTTTGTTCATCATCTTCATCACAAAGCTTTGTAAGTATGATTCCGCCATGCTTCAAGTTTATTATATATTCATTTTGTTGTATTTCATATGCTTAATCTTTCCTTGGGACAAATAATAGAAACCAACAATGGTATCATTGAGCTATGTTTAAGCATGAAATACATTAGGTTAAAATTTGGGTAAAATGATTGAAGCATGTTCTTGTGAAATTTGATGAATGAGTATGCTTACATGTATATAAAATGATGTTATATGGAATCATTTTTGAGAAAAATGCATTGGATGATTTTTCCCCAAATACTTAGCCTTGGCCGAATATGTATATGCATTGGATGGTTGGAATTTTTTGTGTACAAGATCATTGGATGACTTAAAACGTATACGGGACGTAGATTAGTGATTCAATCGGATTGAAAAACAAATCAAACAAAAAATTCCCTTGGCCGAATACTTAAGGACATGTAATGGACTTGATTTTTGTTCAAATAAATGTTGGACATGTGTTTTGAACAAGTGATGATAATGATTAAATTGGTATTTTGGAAATATTGGGTTTAATGTATTAATCTTGGATTTACACTTTAATTAATTGGATTTTAAAATTTGGAATATTGAAATTTGAATTAATGGGCTTAATTGTAAAATTGGGCTGTAATATTATATTTGGGCATAATGGGCTTGGTTGGGCCAAGTAGATTTGGGCCAAAAGATTGGATCCAATTTGGGCCTAAATCACTCCATTAAGTCCAAATATAGTATAATGGGCTTTAAAGTTTAATTGGGCCTTATGGGCTTGAAATTGATTTTGTGGCATTTAAGGGTGATTCCTTATTTGGGTTTGGTAATTGGGTTTGACCCACACCATGAAAAGCCCAAGCCTTAATAAATCAATTGAAAGCCCATCGGACTTTAATTAAACAAACATTGGATGTTAATTGGGCTTTGAGACCCAATTAGATTAGATTTAGAATCAAAGTCTTTAAAGCACATTAAAAGTGTAAACATTTAATTTGGAATTAAATAATTGAATTAGTATTGAATACGAATTAAATTAGATTTAATAAGTAGTTCGATATAATTCGTGAATTCGTACTTATGTACTTATTCTCAAACGAGTTGGACTCGCGCAAAATCAAAACCGTTGTTTGAACATTGGATGATCACTTAACAAAGACTAATTAATTGGATTAGATTGTTGTATAGCATGTCTTGATTGAATATATATGTATGTGATGTATGAATAGTGTATATCGGATGGATATTAGAAGGGAAAGGGTAATTTTAGAAAATTGTAAATTTAGAATTTATAAATTGGACCTGCGTGTCCAGCCTTATCTCTTTTATCTCTTTGTATTCTCTTCTCACCTAACTCCCCTCAATGTAAATGAGGTTTCTCTTATTGTATTATGTAATTGGGTAGAAGTAGAATAGTGCTAGCGGGGAGAGGAAATTGAGTGATTTGTTCTAGGAACAAGTTGTTTATATATCCATCCGCATATCACTATTAATTTACTTTACGCGCTTTATGATGTTTTAGAAGCATGCTTAAGGGTGTATGATGATGAGACCTAACAAAGATAATAAATTGGTTGCCAATTACGAAAAAATCCCTCAATTATATTAAGCGATTATCCTTCCATTGAATGATTCTTGTTCAAGATCCAATTGGCATTGGTTTGTTGGCCAAAGTCAAACCTTGTCAATTAGGATGTACTTGAATCATGAGAGTTTTGTTCCACATCGGTGTCTTGTCCAAGTTGTGATTTGTTGGCCAAAGTCAAGATCACTTCTTGTCCAACGACATTGATTACGAAACTATCCTTGTCAATGGGTCCCGCTTAACTGGAATCATTAGGTTTGTTGTGCCAAAGCCAAGGCCTAGATGATTCGGAGGATATGGTTAGGAAAATGTATTATACATTGGCATAAGTATTTTAGGACTTGGATGTCCACCTAACCGGATCTAGGAATTGGATTGGATCCAATTGATCTGTGAGATCTACCTAGTTAAGTAGCATACAACTTTTTGGCCAAAGTCAAGGTTGTGTGTTATTTAACGGGATCCTAGCCCACTGGAAATAGGATTTCCCGAGTTCTCAACAGAGGGTTAGAGACTCGATGAAAATAGTGGGAGGCTAGTATGTGAATTTGCAATTTCGTTCAGATACTTTGCCTTACGCGTCTTTCAAAATTATTTCGTCTATTTTTAAAATTAGTTGGACTAATACATTGTTATTTTTTCTTGTAACAGTTTGACTGTACCCATTCTATCGTCAACTAGATAGTTAGACTGTCGTAGTTGAGATGGCTAGCAAGGGAAATGTGCGTGACATCATCATGGTGTGATAATGTCTTTAAAGGCACAAACTTCGCTGACTGGGAAATGAACCTCAAGATAGTACTTGGGGCTGAGAGGCTACTGTATACTATACAGACACCTCTCCCGCCTAGACCCACTGAGCCACTTGAGCTGGAGTTATGGAAAACTCACAGCGAGGATTGTGACACAGCTCAGTCTGTTATGTTGGCTTCAATGACTCAACACTTTCGCCGCCAGAATAGGGACTTGGATCCTTACAACATGATGGCTAGATTGTATGATCTCCACCGCACCAATAAGCGGATGGAGAGGTATGAGTTGGTGAAGAAACTCTTCCGCACCCGAATGGCTGATGGCGCATCAGTTGAGGCCCACGGGACTCAAATGATCGCCGATATTGATGAGTTGGGCAAGTTGGGAATAGTCTTGGAGGCTGAGCTGACTGTAGACATGCTCTTACAGTCACTTCCTGATACTTGAAACAAATCATAATCAACTACTTGATGGACACGGATGACACTCTTGGAGAGCTGTTATCCATGTTGAAGGAGTCTGAAAAAGAACTCCTAAAAAGGGGCAAGCGCGAGGCGCACTATGCATCGACCTCTCAGGTGCCAAAGGCTGGGCTTAAGGCAACTGGAGGGGGTGGGAAGAAAAAAATAAGAACAGGGCAAAAGCAAGTTGACAAAGGCTTCTGGGAAGCCAAGGACAGGTCTCAAGATGTCTGCCTCAAATGCGGCAAAAAGGGTCACTGGAAACGTGACTGCCGAGTGGCAAAGGACAGAGGGAGGATATCAAGGCAGGCAAGGCTCTAGCCTCTGGTACGTTTGTTATTGAAATAAATATGACTACTTCTAGTCTTAAAAATTGGATTTTTGATTCTGGTTGTGCTGCTCATATTTGTACTGATTTGCAGGATCTGCAGAATAGCAGGATGCTGGCTTCAGGGGAGGTTGACCTACGAGTCGGAAACGGAACTCCAGTTGCTGTTTTGGCTGTAGGAACTTTTGTTTTGGAACTGCCCTCGGGGCATGTACTTAAACTTTTGAACTGTTATTATATACCTAGTTTAACTAGGAATATCATATCTGTATCTTTGTTAACCAGCATGGGTACACTTTTGTATTTAGAAACACTGGGTGTTATTTATATAAAAATGATGCAGAAATTTGCACTGCTGTTGCAAATAATGGTCTTTATATTTTGAATATAAATGAATCTCCTAAACATAAAATGACAAACAAAAGGCTCAAAAAGAGTAATCTAAAAGATGAAGCTTACATGTGGCATTGTCGTCTAGGACACATCAACAAGACTCGCATATCCACACTTTCGAAGAGTGGGTACTTGGACGAATTTGATCCTAATTCATATGAAGTCTGCGAATCTTGTCTTTTAGGCAAAATGCCTAAATCACCTTTTAGCGGTAAAGGTGAACGTGCCACAGAACTGTTAGCCCTCGTTCATAGTGACGTATGTGGGCCCATGTCTAGCCAGGCTAGAGGTGGATATCATCTTTACTTCGTAACCTTTACGGATGATGCATCTCGTTATGGTTATGTGTATCTAATGAGACACAAGTCGGAAACTTTTGAGAAATTCAAAGAGTTTCGACACGAAGTAGAAAAGCAAACAGGCAAGAGTATTAAGGCATTGCGGTCGGACCGTGGTGGCGAATACTTAAGTTATGAGTTTCAAGATTACTTGAAAGAATATGGTATTCTTTCACAGTGGACTCCTCCTGGAACACCGCAATTAAACGGTGTGTCTGAACGGAGAACCGTACCTTGTTAGACATGGTAAGGTCGATGATGAGTCGCACTGAGCTACCAATATCCTTCTGGGGATACGCATTAAACAGTGCAGTACTTATTTTGAATAAGGTTCCGTCAAAGTCTGTTGAACAGACTCCATACGAGATATGGACAGGAAGGAAACCGGGTTTCTCTTTCCTGAAGATTTGGGGATGCTGGGCATATGTTAAACGTTTGGAAGGAACCAAACTAGAACCCAAATCAGATAAATGCCTTTTCGTGGGATATCCTAGGGAAACCAAAGGATATTACTTCTATCACCCACAAGAGAACAAAGTATTTGTTGCTCTGCATGCATTTTTCCTTGAGAAGGAATTTCTAGATGCAGTGGTAAGTGGGAGGAAAGTGGAGCTCGATGAAAATCGTAGTGATACTGTTCCTGGCAATGAATCAACGACGGAACATGAACAGACCATCCGGGATGAGTCTGTACCACAATCTTCATATACACAAGGACCGCGTAGGTCGGAGAGAGTCAGGACAATACCTGAAAGGTATGGGTACCTGATCTCGCCTCATGTAGATATTAATCTTATTGAGGATAATGAACCGACTACGTATGAGGAAGCAATACAGGATATTGATTCCGCTTTATGGCAAGAAGCCATGAAGTCCGAGATGGATTCCATGTATGCCAACCAAGTTTGGACACTGGTTGATGCACCAGAAGGCGTAAAGCCTATTGGATGCAGATGGATCTTCAAGAAGAAGACCGACATGGATGGCAACGTGCAAACATACAAAGCTAGGCTTGTAGCAAAGGGGTATCGTCAACAATATGGTGTTGATTATGACGAAACTTTCTCACCCGTTGCCATGATTAAATCCATTCGGATAATGCTTGCAATAGCTGCATATTTCGATTACGAGATATGGCAGATGGACGTTAAAACCGCTTTCCTTAACGGAAACCTTTTAGAGGATGTTTATATGCAACAGCCTGACGGTTTTATCGTACCTAGACTTGCAAACAAGGTTTGTAAGTTAAATCGATCCATTTATGGATTGAAGCAAGCATCACGGTCATGGAATCAGCGTTTTGATGAGATCATAAAAGAATATGATTTCGTGCAAAACGAAGATGACCATTGTGTATACAAGAAGACTAGTGGGAGAGCACTGACTTTTATTGTCCTTTATGTCGACGATGTATTGCTTATAGGCAATGACATTCCCATGCTAACGTCGGTGAAAGCTTGGCTTTCATTAAAATTCTCCATGAAAGATCTGGGAGAAGCAGCCTTTATTCTGGGAATAAAGATCTACCGGGATAGATCTAGAAAGCTGCTTGGACTCTCCCAGAGTACATATATTGACAAAGTGTTGAAGCGATTCAGCATGGATCAATCCAAGAAGGGATTGATGCCAATGTTACGTGGTATCTCTCTGTCTAAGGACATGTGTCCTAAGACTCAAGAAGAGAGAGATAACATGAGTCGGATACCGTTCGCCTCGGCAGTCGGATCGATCATGTATGCCATGATATGTACGCGACCTGATGTGTCATATGCTTTGAGCATGTGCAGTCGCTATCAGGCCGATCCAGGTGAAGGTCACTGGATGGCAGTTAAGAATATCCTTAAGTATCTTAGACGAACTAAGGATGCTTTCTTAATTTACGGAGAAGGAGAACTTGCGGTATCTGGGTATGCTGATGCAAGTTTCCAAACCGACAAGGACGACTTCAAGTCGCAATCTGGGTACATTTTTTGTTTGAATAACGGAGCAGTGAGCTGGAAATCTTCCAAGCAAGATACTGTTGCCGATTCAACAACAGAAGCGGAGTACATCGCTGCGTCGGAAGCAGCAAAGGAGGCAGTTTGGATCCGAAAATTCCTAATCGGATTAGGAGTAGTTCCATTAGCTGCTGAGCCCGTTCCATTGTATTGTGACAATAACGGGGCTATAGCACAAGCTAAGGAACCAAGGTCTCATCAACGATCCAAGCATGTTCTTCGGCGTTACCATCTGATTCGGGAGATTATACATCGTGGCGATGTAAAGGTCGAGAAGGTCGCATCAGATAACAACATTGCAGATCCGCTGACGAAGGCTGTTTATACGCAGTGTTTTGAGCGACACATACATAGTTCAGGTATTAGATGCTTGAGTGACTGGCTATAGGCCAAGTGGGAGATTGTTAGACATTATGACCCATAGCGTCACTGTTTTGTAAATGATATTGTATTATTGTACAAAATTAACTATGTGATAATGAAATTGCCTTTTGCCGTTTTGTAATTTATTTACTTTGATATATAAATGGCGAAAGTCCATATGATTAGTTCCGTATTGAGATGATATGAGACAGTATCAATATATAAAAGGTTTAATCATTAAATATCCCTAGTCGGAGTGTTATCGAGATAGGACATCGATAATGCGGAATAGACTAGTATTGCACTTGTGCACGTTGTGAGGGCACAACAGCATAGTTCTCATATATTTAAGTATTGGATACTTATGCAAGTGCGATAGGAGGTTGTGTTTTATGGTACGGAAAAGGACAGCTTCGCTCTGGATAGACCCCGCGGAATCCCATTGGTAGTATGTCTGCGTGTCTATGGGAGGCCGCATCAGGGTAGGTGTATATGGTCTTAACCTGAGACTTGCATCGCTAGTACTTGCGACAATCGGTAAACTTTGGTTTTGGTGGTTGGGGGCTTTAACCAGTTCTGTGTTCACCACTTCTGGGTTTATCAGGAATCGTAGTGTACTGGGTGTGATGTCAAGATGGAAGTGTCACTTCAGACATATGGAGTTGATGATCGCGCAGGATACAGAACTAGTACTCTATAAAAGGTTGCAACCGTCGGGGCAATATGACTAGGTCAGGATTGTCCGATTTAAAGAGACTAGTTGCTTGATGTCCGATATATGTTTCGTACGGGGCAGACACATTTCCAGCCCCAGGCCTAACATGTGATCGTCCGATACTGGATCGATGTACGCAATACTACGGTATACTACGCTTGATATAGATCTAATATTCCTATAAGAATATTTCTGGAGAATTGGGTAGGCATCGCGCTTTGCTAGAAGCCAACCTTGTCTTGTAAATCGGTAAAAACGTAGTACTAGGTACGTACGTGTTCGGATTATCCGACGGCCGTATTTACTGCCAACATATCCGGAGATCTCTCGGGTCGCTTCCTGAAGATTCACCTATGATATTTGATTCGAACTTTATTAATCTTGGATTAATTACGGAGAAACTTTATCTTGGATAAAATGCCTTATTTTGAGAGAGAACGATTAATTTGGAATTAATCGGTAAAATAATATATTCGATATATTAAACGAAATTAGATTTCGACGCGGAATTAAAATCGGATTTTAATTCGGGCAAACGAATCAATTTAGAATTAATTCGTTAGCGACGTGAATAGTGATTTCGCTAGGCATAATTATTTAATTTACGTCGCGACGGAAATTCGTTAATTCGGAATTAGCGAAACCGAGCCCGAAAGTGTTTGCGGACACATTCGTATTTTGAAACGAGTGGGACCCGCAAGTCACATCGCGAAGTCACATCACTTGACATGACTAGTGATGAAGTCACAAATCACTTTATTAAAGTGACATCTAGTCACTATTCATGATGGAAGTTGGTGGAGCCAATTAAAGGCTTTTGGAGGGAAATTTGAGTTTGACTTTTTGGAAAAGCCATATACCAAATATTTGGTATTTGATATCATAATTAATCTTTTAGAAAGATATTATTGAAAAAGCAAAAGCTCTCCCTCTCTCTCATATTGCCGAAACTTCACTAAGGCAAAGGAAGAATTTTTTCTTCATTTTTTTTTGCTAGCACATCTTGGAATCAAAGGAGGTGATAGGGAAACCACCTTGGAGCTTGGAATACACAAAGCTTGGAGCTTTCATCCACTTCTCCCTTGGCCGAATCTTCAAGCAACTTGGAGCTTCAACCTTTGTTCATCATCTTCATCACAAAGCTTTGTAAGTATGATTCCGCCATACTTCAAGTTTATTATATATTCATTTGTTGTATTTCATATGCTTATCTTTCCTTGGGACAAATAATAGAAACCAACAGTATCTATAATTCACCCACCCGTAAATTATGACGACCACAGATAAAGTCACTGAATCATATAGGTCGAGGTCATTGCATACGTATAATCATTCTGTCACAGGTATCCAGATTATTCCAGAGATATAGATTTAAATGTCAAATATCTATAGGTATAATCGTGTCGACGTATCTATTAGCAACTTCTAAATAACACTCAGAACTTACTTCCGAAGTGTACCACGGTCATGGATTTAACAGATTGCTATTCATATAATGAATACCTATGCCTTATACAGATCCTAACTTGATATACACAGGATATCATGAGCATGAGTCCACACCCAACAAATAGGAGGAGGTCTGATCTAAATAAATCGGTGATGTGACTGCCATATAAGTACGGAGGATAACTCATATATCCATAGTGGTATCCCAAGTCGTAGAATCATTATGCTACTCAACCCAAGAAGATTCCTATTGACGTGAGTGTACAATCTATTAGGTAATCTTCGGTGAGTCATTCACTGTTTATCAAATAAATACCTACACGTCTATACGAGTCTCCTGAGACTCATGGTTTACTGGAATAAATAATCGGACCAAGTCCGATATATAACGTGTATTGGTTTCAACGGATTTTACTAACCAATCTGTGTTAGTAAATCTTGACCAGGAACTTAATTTGATAATATATTTCTACTAGTGACGCTTCCCAATGTCAATTACAAACTGTATTGTTATTGCGCACTACATTATATATTATCGGGTCTTTATCTAATATATATATATATTATATATATATCACTAATCACATTTAGTTTCAATCTAATGAATTAGATCGAATGTATATAATAAAAGACAAGAGGTGCTACAATAAATAAGTAATATTATGGAAAATGTATTGATCGTATTCATGAAACGGACATAAATACGATCCGGATTGGCGCTCTAAGCACCAACCCTAACAACTGTGTTTTGTCAACTCCTATATAGATCCAATCATGCTTTTCTATATATGATTTTCAAACCCAGGTGTGAGTGGTAAAGTTATTTTATGTGTTGGTCTTCTGCTGCAGTATTGCCTGAGGGTATATTGTCGACGTTAGATAGCTTGTAATGATAGCTTTTGTGTAATATTGACAAAAAGAAAATAATCATTGATTACCTTAGAATTTAATATGCGTAGAATTGAATCTCTTCCAATTGTTGGTTTGGGATCTGAAACCTTCAATTGAGTAATGAAAAGAACCAATAACTAATATAAGAGTTTGATACAAGAGGAATTCCCGATGCTTCGCCATCTTTCTCTATTGATATTCTTAAGTATTTTTATATATTTTTTATCTTATATTATCAATTCATTCTTTTATTTAATTTAGTTACTGCTAATGTTTTTGTTTAAGTAAATCAGCCATTGTAACCATCTCTTTGAGGAATCGACACCCCAACTATTCTGCGATAACCGCAAGTACTTTTTGGGCGTAATCAAAATTTGGCGCCGTTGCCGGGGAGACAGTTTACAATCTAAAGGAGTAGGTTTGCTTGGTCAAACACAAAGAGGTAACTTCATTCTTTCTTTAATTTTTTTTATTTTTTATTTATTATTTATTTACTTATTTTAATTTTAGTTTTAGTTAGATTTTAATTTTTAGTTTACTCTTTTTATTTATTTATTTATTTTTGGTTATCTTTGTTTCTTGTTTTACTTGAGTTTAATTGCATGCCTAGACTTCGGGATCAGTTGGGTAGTTTTGCTAGAATAGAACAAGAAGATTCAAGTTCAAATTCAGAACACATATTTGAAAATATTTTTACCACACCATTCGCGTCTAGCGCACATAATATGAGTAAATACGAGAGACCACTCATGAGGACTCTTGAAGAGTACCTCCACCCAACTCCCATAACTACACCTTTGTGTATAATATTTGCTCCTAATGCACCATACATAGATTTTATACCTGGGCTGATACAATATCTCATAAATTTTCTCGGTTTAGAGAGCGAAAATCCTTATGTGCATATTAGAGAGTTTGAAGAGGTAGTAGAAACCTTCGATGACCAGTTTGGAACCACTGACACAATTAGACTTAAGTTCTTCCCATTTGCCCTTAAGGATAGAGCTAAGAGCTGGTTGTATTCTTTAAGACCTATGTCAATAGGAACATGGGGTGAGATGACACAGACGTTCTTTAATAAATACTTCCCACATTATAAGACGAATGACTTGGAAGGATAGATCTCTACCTTCTCCCAGAGAGATAATGAGACCCTTTATCAAATATGGGAGAGCTATAAAGAGATATTAGCTAGTTGTCCTCACCACAGATATGAGAGTTGACACTTAATAAGTTATTTTTATGATGATCTAACCCCTAGAGAGCACCAATTCGTGGAAATAATGTGCAATGGTGAGTTTATATGGAAAGATCATGATGAGGCATTTGAGTACTTAGATGACCTGACTGAAAAATCTCATACTTAGATTAGACTTAATGTCATAGATAACACTGATAGAACATACCCCACGCCTTCTAGTAGAGGCATACACTATTATAGGGAAGAAGATAGTCTTTGGTCACAGATTAAGCTATTAAATAGACAGATAAGAGCCTTACAAGCCAGAGATACAAGACCATGCATTCCATCACCCACCTAGAACCCCAATAGTGTCTTGATATGGTGAGATGAGAGGGACATATAAAGAAAAATGTAATGCATTAAGGACGTACCAGAAGCCTTATACACCATATCCAGATACCTATAACCCTAGTTGGCGGAACCATCCTAATCTTAGTTGGAGACAGGAGTCTCATCAGCCTATTCAAGCACCACCACCTGGAGATTACAGTGCTCCTTAGTATCACACACCTACTGTTCCTAAGAATTCTTTAAAAGATATTGGGAAAGTATTTCTGGAGGTCCAGAAGGCAATTGTGGTAGCCCAAAATAAAACCAACCAAAAGTTTGAGTCACTGATAGCTCAGGTAGCTGAAGATCATAGAGAGATTAAGAGTCAGATCTCTAAGTTAACTAATGTCTTGAGTGTGTATGAACAAGGAAAATTTCCTTCTCAGGCTCAACCAAATCCACAAGGGCACTAAATGGCACAGGCTGATCATGAGGCAGCCAATGTAAAAGGTGTCAATGCTATATTCGTTATGAGTGGTAAGGAGGTAGGAATGCAGGACACTTCCAATACTATAAAGGATCCTAAAATAATAGTTCTAACACATCTCAGGAAGAACAAGTGCCACATTTCCCAGTTAGAGTACCATTTCCTCAAGCACTTAACATTTTTCATGTCGAGAAACAACCATATGGTGATGATGTGTGTCATTACTCATACATGCTAGAAACAATCTTGTCAGAAACATCTTTTTTTACACCATTAATCAAATCCTCCCAAAGTAAAAGTGACCCTAATGAACCAAAAAATGAGGAAAATGAAAATTAGGGCTCAATTAAAGATGATACCTGAGAGATTAAATAGGAGATTAAGCAAAATTTTCCTTATGTGCAGTACCAAATTTCAGCCCCCAGACCCTGGGGGATCAATGGATAAACTGTCGTGGCTAGATAAAAATTCTCTCTCATGCCTTCATCAGTTCGCTAATGGAAGCCACCATGACCATCTGAGTGGTTACGTCTGGCTGAAGACGTTAAACTTAGCACTAGTGGGGAGGCAACCCTTGCATCTGTATTTTATTTTAATTTATTTTGTTTATTTTATTTTTTTGTGTGCTAATTGTATATTTATTTATTTATTTTCATGAGTGTTTATGGTAGTGTTGTTCCTTAATCATTTTTCTTTATATTTGTCTTACATTGAGGACAATGAAAGTTTTAAGTGTGGGGGTGTATGCATAATCGGTTTAAAAAAATATTTTGTTTTGTTTTTAGTCTTTAATAGTAAAACATAAGTCCAATGATGATATTGTTTTCTTTATGGTGAAATTTTAGAAACGATAAGTTCTTTAATGTACTTTTATTTGATACATTGAGTAATTCATCTAGGTTAGATTCGTAAGCACTTAATTATAGGTTTTTATCATTGAAAGCCTATGTAGTTGGCAAGGTAACTAGTTGAAAAAATTACATGTCGATGAATGACAGTTTGCTTAGATGTCTATCTTGATTTGATAGTATTATGATGTGTGGTATGGTTAAAAAAAAGTCTCTAAAGAAAGAAATTAAACAACCTATAATCGATAAGCGTGAAGCTACCCATGAGCAAGTGTTAGGACCACAATGAGGAGAAAAATTTCCTGTTGGGTTCTCTAAGAACATGCCTAGGATCATTTAAGCATAAAAGATGTGAATAAACAAAGTAAGATTGTGGAAAAGATAATCACTTTGATCGGTTTCTTGGATGTGTTGAGAACAAAAAATTTTCTCCTTTAGAAGTGCTCCAAGCTCCTTTTTAATTTGTATGGTTGAGCTCCAAGCTTGATGAATGAATTCCAAACTAAAGGGATTGTTTCCCTATCACCTTTGTAAACTATTAAAGTGCTAGCTAAGGAAGAAAATTGCAACAAAATTCTTCCTTTGGTCCTTGGTGGTTCTCGGCAAAGTGAGATTTTGAGATAAGGAGATAGGCTTTCACGCCAATAGCAAGATGAGAGAATGAGCGAAGTGTGTTGACTTGTTTTGATTTCCAAAATCAAAAGACATATACCAAAAATCCAAAGTTTGGTAAAAGTCATTCACAAATCAAGCTTGAGTATTTACAAGCCATCACCAACAACTAACAACTTCCATAAAGTAAAAGTTTGATAAAGTTGACTAGGTGATGTGACTTGTGGGGCTCACTATAAATTCAAAATCTGAGTGGGCCCGTAAAACACATATCGGGCTCGGGTTCGTTAATTTCGAATTAACAAATTTTCCGTTGCGACATTAATTAAATATTATCCCAGTCAGGAAAGTTCGCACCATTAAAGACATTTTCACCCATGATAATGTCTCTAACCCCGATCTTTCCAGCCATCTTAATTGCAATAGTCAAACTATTCAATTAACGATATATGGGTACAGTCCGACTGTTACAAGAAAAATAATAGAATATTAGTCCAACTAATAAATATATAAAATTGATGAAATAATTTAAAAGCGTGTATTTGGCAAGTATTTGAACGAAATTGTAAATTCAATACTGGCCTCCCACTATTTTTCGGCGAGCCTCTAACCTTCTGTTGAGTACTCGGGAAACCTAGTTTCTTAGTGGGCTAGGATCCCGTTAAATAAAATTCAACCTTGACTTTGGCCAACAAGTTGTATGATATTTAACTAGGTAGATCTCTAAGATCAGTTGGATCTCATCCAATTCCTAGATCTGGTAGGTGGACCTCCAAGTCCAAAACATGTATACTATATATATGCCAATATATCCAATATATTTTCCTAATTTTTGTCCTCTGAATCAACTAAGCCTTGGCTTTGGCTCAACAAGATTAATGATTCCAATTAAGCAGGACCCATTGACTTTGGAAAGCTTCGTAATCCATGTCTATTAATAAGAAGTGATATTGATTTTGGCCAAAAAATCACAACTTGCACAAGACATGTGATATGGAACAAAGCCTTCATTATTCAAACACATCCGCGATGGACAAAAGTCTTGACTTTGGCCAAAAAACCAATGCCAATCTTGGATCTTGAGAATGAATCATTCAATAGAAGGAAATCGCTTAATATTGTGTTGAGGGTTTTTCGCGTAAATCGGCAACCAATTTATTATCTTTGATTAGGTCTCATCATACACCCTTAAGCATGCATTCTAAAAGCATAATAAGGCGCGGTGAATAAAATAATAATGATATGTGGATGGGTATCTCACAAATTGTTCCTAGAAAAAATCACTCCATTTCTTCTCTAAGAACATGCCTAGGATCATTTAAGCATAAAAGATGTGAATAAACAAAGTAAGATTGTGGAAAAGATAATCACTTTGATCGGTTTCTTGGATGTGTTGAGAAAAAAAATTTTGCTCATTTAGAAGTGCTCCAAGCTCCTTTTTGATTTGTATGGTTGAGCTCCAAGCTTGATGAATGAATTCCAAACTCAATGGATTGTTTCCCTATCACCTTTGTAAACTATTAAAATGCTAGCTAAGGAAGAAAATT
Source organism: Zanthoxylum bungeanum (assembly GCA_019454045.1). NCBI lineage: Eukaryota > Viridiplantae > Streptophyta > Magnoliopsida > Sapindales > Rutaceae > Zanthoxylum > Zanthoxylum bungeanum. The sequence goes on along the minus strand of SKCR01026821.1, from coordinate 44,166 downwards.
GCAACAAAATTCTTCCTTGGTCCTTGGTGGTTCTCGGCAAAGTGAGATTTTGAGATAGAGAGAGAGGCTTTCACGCCAATAGCAAGATGAGAGAATGAGTGAAGTGTGTTGACTGTTTTGATTTTCCAAAATCAAAAGACATATACCAAAAATCCAAAGTTTGGTAAACGTCATTCACAAATCAAGCTTGAGTATTTTACAAGCCATCACCAACAACTAACAACTTCCATAAAGCAAAAGTTTGATAAAGTTGACTAGGTGATGTGACTTGTGGGCCCCACTATAAATTCAAAATTTGAGTGGGCCCGCAAAACACATATCGGGCTGGGGTTCGTTAATTCTGAATTAATAAATTTTTCGTTGCGAATTAATTCTAAATTAATTCGTTCGCCCGAATTAAAATCTAATTTTAATTCCGTTATGAAATTTAATTTCATTTAATATATTAAGTATATATTATTTTATCGATTACTTCCAAATTAATCGTTCTCTCTCTTCTATTTGAATTTTATCCCAGATAAATTCTTTTCGCAATTAATCCTAGATTAATTTTCTCACTCTTCTAATTAATCCCAGATTAATTATGTTCAAGTCAAACGTCATCAGTGAATCTTCGGAAAGCGACCCATGAGATCTCTGGATATGTTGACAGTAAATCTGGTCGTCAGACTATCCGAACACGTGCTTAGTTCTAGCAAAGCGTCGTGCCTACCCAATTCTCCAGAATATTCTTTTAAGGAATATATAATCTATGTCAGGCGTAACATACGTAGTATTGCGTATTGCGATCCAGTATCTGATATCACATGCAAGGCCTGGGGCTGGAATAATGTCTGCCCCGTATGAAGCATATATCAGATCACTTAGCAACTAGTCTCTTTAATCGGATAATCATGACCTTGTCATATTATCCCGATAGTTGCAAAATATCAGAGTACTAGTTCTGTATCCATGTGTGATCATCATCTCCATATGACTGAAGTGATACTTCCATCTGACATCACACCCAATACACTACGATTCTCAATAAACCAAGAAGAGGCGTACACAGAACTTGTTAAAACCCTAGACGACCAAAACCAAAGCGTATTAATTATTGCAAGCACTAGTGATGCAAGTCTCAGGTTAATACCAAATACACCTACCCTGATTCGGATTCCCATAGACACATGGTCATACTACCAATGGGATTCCGATGGGTCTATCCAAAGCGAATCTGTTTCCATAACATCGGTAAACAGAACCTCTTATTACACTTGCATGAGTATCCAATACCCAAATATATGAGAACTATGCCGTTACGCTTCCATAACACGCACAAGTGCAATACTAGTCTATTCCGTATTATCGATGTCCAGTCTCGATAATACTACGACTAGGGATATTTAATGATTAAAACTTTAGTGGATTGATACTGTCTCATATCTTATAATCCGAAACTAATCATAAGTACTTTTATCATTTATATATTTAAGTAATCTAATTACAAAATGATAAAATAGTAATTTTCTTTGTCACATAGTTAATTTGTACAGAAACCACAATGTCTTTACAAATAGTAATGTTATAGGTCATAATTTTCCATCACTACCTTAAAGGGTAGGTGTGTTGAAAAGAAAAAAGGAAAAGAAAAGAAAGAAAAGAGAGACAAGAAAAGAAAATCATACCATACTAAGCACAAACAAGCAATTACATAGCTTAATTGAGATATCTAGGTTCGTTTAACCCATCGATTCCAATTTTTAAACGAAATCATTGAGTTGGCTTACATAGGAATTAAGCTGTGAATAAACCTTTACACACACACTGTGAGTCTGGCTTAGATGATTTATTTGAGGATTTGGATTTAAGTTACATTAAGTACTTTGAAGGTTCTCTGATTTCATTACTAGGCATTCTTTGAGGACAATAATATGTGTAACTATTGGGACTAGTTGTTTTGTTATTTTTCGTTTGTATATTTATATGTGTTTTGAATGATGTTTGTGGGTGTCGTCGCTGTAACCCTCACGAGACTATAACTAGTCCACTAGGGATATCTAGGGATTTAAAGGCATGTTGCATACGCTAAATGCAATCATGATCCCTTCGAAAGTGGCTTAGTTAGTTTTATTTATTTAGTTCTTATTTTATTTTTGTGCTTGAATTGTTAGGGACTAGCAATAAGCTGGTTTGGGGTTGTGATAAGTGCATGAAAATGTACTTTGAACATCACTAATTGATTACGCCAAAAAATAACTTGCGGTTATCGCAGTATAGCTGGGGTGTCGATTCCTCAGAGAGATGGTTACAAGAACAAATTTACTCAACCAAAAACGTTTAGCAATAACTTTATTAAAGAAAAGATTAAATTTATAATTTAAATTAAAGATTATGAAAAGTTGTAGGATTTTATCAGTAGAGATAAACAGCAAAGCATCAGGAATTCCTCTTGTATCAACCTCATGTATTCAGTTATTGATTATTTTCATTACACAATTGAAGGTTTCACATCCCAAACCAACAATTGGAAGATATTCAATTCTACTCATATTAAATTTTAGGGTAATTAATGATTATTTTCTCTATGTTAACAGCACACAAAAGTTATCATTACGAGCTATCTAACGTTGATAATATACCCTCAGGCAATACTGCAGCAGAAGACCAACACATAAAACAACTTTACCAGTCACAACTGATTTCACAAATCACACTTAGCAGAAGCATGACTGGATCTATATGGGATTTGAAAAAACACATTTTGTGGACTAATAAATCAAAGGATAAAAAAGAATAATCACCATTAATTATACTAAACGTTAACAGGTTCATCCAAGAATCAACAACATGAATATAAGAAGTTTAAATACAGAAGTTCATCCTTAGCTTTGCCTAGGAGATTAGTTCTCCATGGAAGAAAGAGATGCAGCCTGAATAGATTGGAGAGACGTTTTGATTTCCTTGAAATTCTTCATTCTTCCTCTCTATGAATTGTGTTTTTGGCTCTTTTTGTGTGTTTTTCCTATGTTTTTCTCTGATTTTCTCCTCTTCCAGGGTTTAGGATGAAGTTGTATTTATATAGAAAAGTCCTGAAACCCTAAATTGCATTAAAAACACACAGCACAAAATCCTGAAATCGCAGTTTCGCGTCGTGACGTGCGCCGTGCGTCTCGACACGCCAAAAGCTATAAAGGATGCTACAATTGACTATATCTCCTCGAGTAGATGCAAATCGATAAATTATGGGTCTCGTAACTCTTTCAAAATCAAAAGTTATAGCCTTTTTAAATTCAGTACGCGGCTGATGCTCCTGAGTGCGTCCGATACGTCGGTTAGGCTCCGAAACATGTTCAATTGCTCCATTCTCCTTGATCCATCGCTTCCTATTAACAAAGCACAAAATGAATCTAATTAAGATTAAAATATATGATAATAAACCTGAGTTAGCAGTGTTCTAAGTACACTTTCGTGCACTTATCACAATCCCCAACCAGCTTATTGCTAGTCTCTAGCAATTCAAGCGTAAAATAAAATAAAAACTAAATAAATAAAACTATATAAGCCACTTTCATAGGGATCACGATTGCATTTAGCGTATGCAACAAGCCTTTAAACCCCCAGGTGTCCCTAGTGGACTAGTTATAGTCTTGTGAGGGCTTACAGCGACGACACCCACAAACGTCATTTGAAACATACAATCATGGAAAAATTAAAATTAAATAGTCCCAATAGTTACACATAATTTTGTCCTCAAAGAATGCCTAGTAAGGAAACCAAAGAACCTTCAAAGTACTCAACGTAACTCAAATCCAAGTCTTTGAATAAATTATCTAAGTAAGACTCACAGTGTGTGTGTGTGGAAAGGTTCGTTCACAACTTTATTCCCAAGTAAGCCAACTCAATGATTTCATCTGAAAATTGGGATCGATGGGTCAACCAACTTAGATATATCAATTAAAACTCTGTAATTGCTTTTTTGTGCTCAATATGATATGATTTCTCTTTTTTCCTTTGTCTCTCTTTTCATTTTCTTATTTTTGAATTTTTCCTTTCTTTCTCTTTTTTTTTAAAACACCTACCCTTTATAGTAGCATTCTCCTCATGGTGGTCCTAGTACTCGCCCATAGGTAGCTTCACGCTTATCAGTTTTAGGTGGTTTATTTTCTTTCTTCATAGACATTTTCTTTTATTTTCAATCATACCATTCGTCATAACACAAACAAATCAGGATAGACATCTAAGCAAACGGTCATTCATCGACATGCAATTTCTTCAACTAGTCACCTTACTAACTACTCAGGCTTTCACTGACAAAAACCATAATTAAGTGCTTACGAGTCTAACATAGATAAACTACTCAAAGCATTAGATAAAAGTACATCAGGAACTTATCGTTTCTAAGATTTCACCCTAAAACAAACAATATCATCATTGGACTTATGCTTAACTATCAAAGACTAAACACAAACAAAATAAAATAATTTTTTTTAAAGAATAAAATGTATTTATGACAGATATTATCATGTGCATGCATACACCCCAACATTTAAAACTTGCATTGTCCTCAATATAAGATAAATGTAAAGAAAAAGGATTAAGGAACAACACTACCAGACGCGATTTGATCAGGTTCCTGCTGGTGAGACTTTAGCTGTGTGGCTGTGTAGGTTGTGCTAAAACCTGTAAAAACACTTATGCAAATAATAAAAATAAAAAAATGCAATTAGCACACAATAAAATAAAACTAAATTAAATAAAATAAATAAAATAAAATAAAATAAATACAGATGCAAGGTTACCTCCTCGCTAGCGCTAAGTTTAACGTCTTCAGCCAGACGTAACCACTTAAGCTGTCTTGGTGGCTTCAATCTAGCGTACTGATGAAGGCATGGGAGAGAATGTTTGTCTAGCTGTGGCAGTTTATCCACTGATCCTCCATGGTCTGGTGGCTGAAATTTGGTACTGCACATAAGGAAAGATTCACTCAATGTTATTTTTAATCTCACAGGTATCATCTTTAATTGAGCATTAACTCTCATTTTCCTCCTTTTTGGTTCTTTGGGACCAGTTTCAGTTCAGGGGGATTTAATTCAGGTTGTAGAGACGTTGTTCCTGGTAGGACTGTTTCTAGCATGTATGAGTAATGACACTCTTCATCACCCTGTAGTTGTTTCTCGACATGAAAACTGTTAAGTTCTTGAGGAGAGAGTACCTTAACTGGGAAATGTGACACTTGTTCTACCTGAGATGTGTTAACACTATTATCCTTAGGGTCACCTATAGTGTTGAAAGTATTCTGCATCCCTACCTCTTTACCGCTCTTAGTGATTATGACATTAACACCTCTTATACTGGATACCTCATGATCAGCCCATGCCATGTGTTGCCCTTGTGGATTTGGTTGAGTCTGAGATGTGAATTTTCCTTGTTCTTGCACACTCATGATATTAGTCAATTTAGAGATTTGACTCTTAATTTCCTTTTAGTCGTCAGCTACATGAACTATCAACGACTCAATCCTTTGATTTGTTTTATTCTGGGCTTCCACAATCACCTTCTGGGCTTCCACGAATGCTTACATAGTATCCTCTAAAGAATTCCAAGGAATGGCAGGTGTGTGATACTGTGGGGTACTGTAACTCCTAGGTTGTGGTGTCTGGGTAGGCTGATAAGACTCTTGCCTCCAACTAACATTGGGATGGTTCCTCCAACTAGGATTATAGGTGTCTGGGTATGGTGTGTGAGGCTTCTGATACGTCCCTAATGTATGACATTTTTTGTCATATGTCCCTCTCATCTCACTATATACCGGACACTCCTGAGATTCTACCTGGGCTACTGAATGCATTGTCTTGCTGTCTTTGGCTATTAAGTCTCCTATCTGTCTAGTTAACAGCTCAACTTGTGTCTTAAGGCTATCCTCTTCCCTAAAGTGTTGTAGGCTTCTGCTAGAAGAAGTGTGTGTCCTATCAGTGTTATCTACGGCATTGGGTCCAGTCCAAGTATGAGATTTCTTAGCTAGGTCATCTAAATACCCGAGTGCCTCATCAGGGTCCTTTTGGATAAACTCACCATTGCACATTGTCTCAACGAATTTGTATTCCCTAGGGATCAGTCCATCATAGAAATAACTTACTAAACGCCAAATCTCATATCCATGGTGAGGGCAACTATCTAACAACTCTTTATACCGCTCCCACGTTTGGTATAGGGTCTCACTGTCTCTCTAGGAGAAGGTGGATATTTTTCTTTTAAGGGCATCCGTCTTATGGTGTGGGAAGTATTTGTCGAAAAATGTCTGGATCATCTCGCCCCACGATCCTATTGATCTAGGTCTTAAAGAATACAACCATCTTTTATCTCTATCCTTAAGGGCAAATGGAAAGAACTTAAGTCTAATCGTGTCAGTGTTTCCAAACCGGTCATGGAAGGTTGCTACTACCTCTTCAAACTCTCTAATATGCACGTAAGGATTTTCGCTCTCTAAACCGTGAAAAGTGGGAAGATACTGTATCATTCCAGGCCTAAATTCTATGTGTGGTGCATTAGGAGGAAACATGATGCACGAAGGTGTAGCTGTGCGAGTTGGGTGGAGGTACTCTTCAAGAGTACTCCTAGGTGGTCTCTCATATTCACTAATATTATATGCGCTAGACGCGGATAGTATAGAAAAAAGGATTTTCAAATGTGTTCTCAGAATCTGAGCTTTCTTCATCAGTCCTAACAAATCAACCAAATATATTGTTGGACAATTATGACCTATAGCGTGACTATTTGTACAGATCATGGTGTTGTTATACAAATTAACTATGTGACAAGGAGATTTCACTCTTATCATTTGTGATTAGATCAATTAGATGTATAAATAATAGGAGGTCCTTATGATTAGTTCCTAGATTGAGATGATATGAGACAGTATCAGTCCTCGAATGATTAATCATTAAATATCCCTTGTCGTAGTATTATCGAGACTGGACATCGATAATGCAGAATAGACTAGTATTACACTTGTACGATTTGTGAGGGCACAATAGCATAGTTCTCATATATATGGGTATTGGATACTCATGCAAGTGTAATAGGAGGTTGTGTTTACCGATAGTACGGAAACAGCTTCGCTTTGGATAGACCCATCGGAATTCCATTGGTAGTATGACTACGTGTCTATGGAAGTCCGATATCAGGGTAGGTGTATTTGGTCTTAACCTGAGACTTACACCGCTAATACTTGCGACAATCAATATGCTTTGGTTTTGGTCGTCCAGGGCTTTAACAGGTTCTGTGAACGCCGCTGCTGGGTGTATTGAGAATCGTAGTGTATTCGGTGTGATGTCAAGACGGAAGTATCACTCCAGTCATAGTGGAGATGATATCACGTAGGATACGGTACTGGTGCTCTTAAGTACTGCAGTCATCGGGATGATATGACTAGGTCATGTTCATCCGATAATAGAGACTAGTTACCAGACATCCGACATGTGCTTCGTACGGGGCAGACACAATTCCAGCCCCAGGCCTAGCACGTGACACCCGATACTGGATCGCAATACGCTATACTACGTATACTACGCCTGACATAGATTATATATTCTAGTAAGAATATTTCTGGAGAATTGGGTAGGCACGGTGCTTTGCTAGAAGCCAACCATGTCTTGTAAATCGGTAAGCACGTGGTACGAGGTACGCACGTATTCGGATAATCCGATAACCGTATTTACTGCCAACATATCCAGAGATCTCTTGGGTCGCTTCCCAAAGATTCACCGATGACAGTTGATTTAATTAGAATTAATCTGGGATTAATTAAGAGAGAAAATTAATCTGGGATTAATTATAAGAGGGAAAATGAATCTGGGATTAATGATAAGAGAGAAAATTAATCTGGGATTAATTAAGGTATTATTTAATCTGGGATTAAATATGTACGAAAGAGAGATAACGCGATTAATTTGGAATTAATCGGTAGAATAAATTTAATAGTTAAATTTGATTTTTCTATTTAATTTATTCGTATGGGCTAAAATTAATATATCGGATATATTAAAATGAATTGGATATCATTACGAAATTAAAGTCGAACTTTAATACGGACGAACGAATTAATTTTGAATTAATTCGCAAACGACGTTCGTAATATATTTTCGAGGCATCATTATTTAATTAAATTAGATTTAATTATTTAGCGACGAAAGTTCGTTTAATCGGATTAAACGGAACCGAGCCGCGGTAAATGTTCGTAGAGACATTTGAATTTTGAATTTAAATGTGGGGCCCACTTTAATGTGGTAGTTGGCATTTAAGCCAATACCACTCTCCAACCACTTGGTTTAGGTGAAACAATTTTACCCCAACTACATGGTTTTGGGTAAAACCTTTTAACAAAACCAAAAAGGCCTTTCTCTCTCTTCATTCAACACACTTGTAACACATTTGAAAAAATGAAAACCCTAAATTCTCTACAATGGGCGTGAATAGCCTCCCTCTCTACACTTTGATTTTGTTGCAATTTCAAAGGAGCTAGCACTTCACAAATCAACTAAGGTGATATGGAAACTTACTCAAAGCATGGAATCAACACAAATCTTGGATCTTGGAGATCTCCTCCCAAAATTTTAAAAGCTCAAATCCACTCAATGTAAGTAATTCCATAACTTATATTGAATTTGTGAACATGTTTTCATGCTTATTAGATCCGTGGCATGTTCTAGGAACACTAACAATGGTATCAGAGCCAATTTTAAGCATGAAAATTTTAGGGTTCATGAGACTAAAATTTGAGGCTTTTGTGTTTTGAGCATGATTCCTTCAAATTGATGTTTTGAGCATGCTTAGATTATGTTAACTTAGAGTTGTGCATGATTAGATTTGAGAAATAATGATTGGATCAAAATTTCATATCCCCCTTAGCATGGCCGAAACCTACTGGCAGTCCACTGCAGTTCATTTTTTGATTTTACACAATTGGATGTGTTTAAATGCATATTTAAATGATGATGGTTGGTTTGATTGGATTAGAATCAAAGTCAATAATGTTTATGTTAAAATCAAAGAGCATGTTGAGCATGAAATGATGAATTTTGGATTCAATTTTTGTTGAGCATGAAATAATGATTTTTGGCTTCAATTTGTGTTTTGCATGAATTGATGGGTTAAGCATGATTAATTAAGTTAATTGGTATTTTGGAAATATTGAGTTTAATTAATTAATTATGGCTAATACACTTTAATTAAAATAATTGTGATATTTGGAATATTATAATTATGTTAATAAGCCTTTAAATATTAATTGGGCTAAAAGTGTGTATTTGGGCTTAATGGGCTTTGTTTGACCAAGCTTGGTTTTGGACTTTTGGATTGGATCCAATTGGGCCCAAAACCAATTACATAAAGTCCAAATACATCACTTGGCCCTTTAAAGAATTTAATTGGGCCTAATGGGCCTAAATTAATTTGTTGGCAATATGATGAATCCTATTGGGCCTTGGCATTTTGGGTTTGATCCATTATGGCCAAAGCCCATGCCTTAAGAATTAATGAAAAGCCCATTGGACTTTAATTAAAATGACATTGGATGTTATTAGGCCTTTGAGACCCATTAAGATTGGATTTGGAATCCAAGTCTTTAAGGCTTATAAGTAAGTGTATATATTTAATTTAGAATTAAATGGAATTAGTATTGAATACAAATTAATTGGATTTAAAGTTGTAGTTCAATATAATTCAAGAATACTTACTTTGAGTATTTATTCTTAAACGAGTTTGACTCGCGCAAATCAAATCGTTGTTTGAACATTGGATGGTCATTAATTCAAAGATTAATTAATTGGATTAGATTGATTGAATAATATGATTTGCATGAATACATGAATGTGTTGTATGAATAATGTATATCAGATGGATATTAGAAGGGCAAGGGCAATTTTGGAAATTGTAATAAATTTAGAATTTATTAAATTGGACCTGCGTGTCCAGCCTTTTATCTCTTTACTCTTTGTAATTCTCTTCTCACCAATTCCCCTCAATGTATATGCGGTTTCTTTATTGTATTATATTATTGGGTAGAAGTTAGAATAGTTCTAGCCGAGGAGAGGAAAAAGAGTGATTTGTTCTAGGAACAATTTGTGAGATATCCATCCGCATATCATTATTAATTTATTTATTTATCGCGCCTTATTATGCTTTTAGAATGTATGCTAAAGGGTGTATGATGAGACCTAATCAAATATAATAAATTGGGTGCCAATTTGCACGCGAAAAACCCTCAAAAACATATTAAGCGTTTTTCATTCCATTGAGTGATTCTTACTCAAGATCCAAAGTTGGCATTGGTTTGTTGGCCAAAGTCAAGACCTTTGTCAATTGCGGATGTGTTTGAATCATGAGAGTTTTGTTCCATATCGGTGTCTTGTCCAAGTCGTGATTTGTTGGCCAAAGTCAAGATCACTTCTTGTCCATCGACATTGATTACGAAGCTTTCCATGTCAATGGGTCCCGCTTAACTGGAATCATTAAGCTTGTTGTGCCAAAGCCAAGGCTTAGTTGATTCAGAGGAAAAAGGTTAGGGAATATATTGGATATATTGGCATATATAAAATATATGTTACGGACTTGGATGTCCACCTACTGGATCTAGGAATTGGATTAGATCCAATCGATCTTAGAGATCTACCTAGTTAAGTATCATACAGTTTGTTGGCCAAAGTCAAGATTGTGTGTTATTTAACGGGATCCTAGCCCACTAGGAAACTAGGTTTCCCGAGTACTCGACAGAGGGTTAGAGTCTCACCGAAAAATAGTGGGAGGCAAGAATTGAATTTGCAATATTCGTTTAATAACTTGTCATACGCGCTCATATCAAATATCTCGTCAAATAAATTAAAGTATTAGTTGGACTAATATTTAATAGTTGTTTTAATTAAACAGTTGGACTGTATTAAAACTACTTCATTTTAGTTGATTATATAATTGGATTATAGTAATCAATGTATTTGAATATTACACTTCATTTATAGTTGATTATATAATTGGATTATAGTAATCAATATATTTGAATATTACCGATTATTTATAGTTGATTATATAATTTGATTATAGTAATCAATATACATTTGATTTTGACCAAAAATTGTAATTATTTATATAGTTAGACTATAGTAATCATTACATTAAATTGTACATGAAATATTTGATTAAATAGTTGGACTATCAGAATCAAGATTAAATTTGGAAGATTAGAGTTTAAAACATAATCCAAAGGAAAATGTGTTTAAACGACTTTAATTTTCAAATTGGGAATAAAATTTCAGGATGGTCCTGGAAACTAATAAGTTACTTTATTTGATAAAATAACATATTAGGCCTAAGCCCAGAGTTAAGCAAATAGTAAAGTATGATCTTTGGAAGATTCATGTGATGATAACTTTAGTGTGCTTAATCAATTATACTTGTCAATTGAACTCCTTAATTTCCTAATCAGAACTAAGGATTAGATCCTTAAAGTATGATGAAGAAATTGAAGGATCTTCATAAATCTATTCATAGATCTTAGAAGTATTAAATTGTAATTAATAACTCTTGGAGAGTTAATGGCTATTCTCAAGGAGATAAAGCCAAAGTTTGCAATAAGGCAAGTAGCGCAAGGCGCACCCTACTTTGATACTCTAGAAGGCCAAGGCTTGGCCAAAGGCTTCTGAGTTGTAGAAAAGGGCAAAGGCAAGATCATTATAATCTTCTAGGAAGATAAATGACATATCCCAAGATGTCTGCCTAAACTGTGGCAAACGGGGTCACTAAAGCATGACAGCCGTATGGACAAGGCAGACATGAAGGAATTGAAGACAGGCGAGACTCTGACTTCAAATATGTTTGTCATAAACATGTTCACTAATAGTATTAAAATATGATTTTAGATACTAAAAGTGGTACATGAATATATGTAATAATGTGCAAAATCTACTTTGAGCAGGATACTGACTTCATATTGAGATTAGTCTACGAATTGGAAACGGGACGAAAGTCGCTGTTTTACCGTAGATACCTAAGTTTAGGAACTACCCTTCGGGTATGTACTTAAAATAGGAAACTGTTATAATGTAACTAGTTTGACTAGAAATATTATCTCTATATCGAGTATAACTCATTGCGAGTATACCTTTATATTCTAGAACACTAAAGTGTTTCATTATATAAAGATGATATTGAGATAAACACATTAGATGTGAATAACAGTATTTATATTTTGAATATAAATAAATCTCAAACATATGACATGACAAACTAATAGCTTAAACTGATTTGATCAGAAGAAACTTAATTGTGGCATTGTAGTCTGGGACACAATTAAACAAGACTCGTATATCTGCACTTTTGAAGAGTGGGTACTAGGACGAATTTGATTCCATTCAAATGATGTCTACGAATCTAGTTTATTAGGTAAAGTACCTAAAACACGTTTTACTTGGTAAAAGTGTAAATGCCATCGATCTGTTAGCCCTTGTTCATAGCGACGTAAGTGGGCCCATATCTAGCAAGCTAGAGGTGGATATGAATGTTTTGTGACCTTTACGGATGTGGCATCGCGTTATTGTTATATGTTTCTTTTGAAACACAAATCGGAAACTTTTAGAGTTTCGACACGAAATGGACAAACAGATCGGCTGAAGTATTTATACCATCACGGTTAGGCCATGATGAAAATACTTAAGCAATAAGTTTCTCAAATTACTTGAAAGGGTATAATATTCTTTCAATGAGGACTCCTCCTGGAACACGTCAATTTGACGGTGTGTCCGAACAGAGAAACCAAATTTTGTTGGACATGATAAGGTTAATCATGAGTCTCTCTGAGCTACCATTTTCCTTCAAAGGATAAGCATTAACAGTGCAATACTTATTTTGAATAAGGTTCCATGAAAGTCTGTTTGACAGATTTCATATTAGATATGAACAGGAAAGAAACAAGGTTTTCTGATTCCTGATGATTTGGGAATGCTGGGCATACGTTTGGATGATACCAAACAAGAACCCAAATTGGACAAGTGCCAATTGTAGGTTATCCTAGGGAAACCAAAGTATAGTACTTATACAAATCACTTGAGAACAATGTCATTGTTGCTCACCATGCGGTTTTCCTGAGAGGAATACCGATATGCAGTGGTAAGTAGGAGGATAGTAAAACTCGATGAAAATCGGAGTAATACTATTCAAGGCACCAAGTCCGAAATGGAACACAAACAGTTCATCAAGGATGAAACTGTACCAGTAATCTTCTAATACATAAGAACCGCGTAGAACGGAAAGAGTCAGAAAACAACCTATGGTATCGGTTTCTGATCTCACCTCATAAAGATGTCTATCTTTTTGAGGTATACCAACTGACTACGTATGAGGTAGTGATACAAGGTATTGACTCACTATTATGGCAAAATGCCATATAAATCCGAAATGGATTTCATATATATCAACTGTGTTTAGAATACTAGTTGATGTACCGCAAGGCATTGTGCCTACTGGTACTATATAAGTCTTTAAGTAAGACGTACATGGATGGCAACATACCAACGTACAAAGCTAGGCTTGTAGCGGAAAGGTATCGTTATCAATATTGTGTTGATTACGATTCAACCTTTTAACTGTTGCCATGGTAAATCCATTTGGATAATGCTTGCTAAAGCTGCATGTTTCATTTATGAAATATGACAGCAGAACGTCAAGATCGCTTTTCTTAAGTGGAAACCTTTTGGAGGATGTTTTCAACATCCTGACGGTTTTGTCATACCAAAACTAGCAAACAAGGTTTGCAGGTTGTTCGATCCATTTTTGGATTGAAGCAAGCATTGAGTTCTTGGAATTATCGTTTTGATATAATCATAATGGTGTATGATTTGATTCAAAACGAATATGATTCTTGTGTATATAAGGAGGTTAGTGGGAGTGCACTGACAGTAGCTGTCCTATAAATAATGATAATATGTCATTTCTTGGAAATGATATTCCCATATAACAATCGGTGAAAGCTTGGCTTTCATGAAAATTCTCCGTAGAATTCTTGGGAGAAACAACCTTTATTCTAGGAATAAAGATCTATTGGGATAGATTTGAAGTTGTTAACACTCTCTGAGAAATCGTACATTGAAAAATATACGTTACCTGGTGTCTCATACGCTTTGAGCATATGGATTCACAAACAGGTCAATCCAAGTGATAGTCACTGGATTGATATTAAGAACATCCGTTAGTATCTTAGAGAACTAAGGATGATGTCTTAAACTATGGAGAAGGAGAACTTGAAGTGACTGGGATCACTGCTGCAAGTTTCCTAACCGATAAAAAATAACGGTACTATACAGTTTGAATAACGGAACAGTGAGCTGGAAATCTTCCAAGCAAGATACTGTTACCGAATAAACAATAAATGTGGGTTATTGCTGCGGCTGAGGTAGCAATAGAAGCCATTTGGGTCGATAATATATCTAATTAGATTATATATAGTTCTGTTAGCAGCTGAGCTAGGCGTCAGCACAAGCTAAAGAATTAATGGTCTCATCAACGATCCAGATATATACTTCAACTATTCATCTGATTCGTTTGGATCATACATCGTGGCGATGTGATGATCGAATAAATCGCATCAGACGATAATCACGCAAATCCGCTGACGAAAGCCCTTTCCTCAGCAGTTTGAGCAAACCGTACATAGTTCGGGTGTATGACACTCGAGTGACTGGCTATAGGCCAAGTGGGAGATTGTTGGACAATTATGACCCATAGCGTCACTATTTGTACAGATCATGGTGTTGTTGTACAAATTAACTATGTGATAAGGAGATTGCACTCTTATCATTTGTGATTAGATCACTTAGATGTATAAATGATATGAGGTCCTTATGATTAGTTCCTGGATTGAGATGATATGAGACAGTATCAGTCCTCGAATGATTAATCATTAAATATCCCTAGTCGTAGTATTATCGAGACTGGACATCGATAATACGGAATAGACTAGTATTACATTTGTGCGATTTGTGAGGGCACAATAGCATAGTTCTCATATATATAGGTATTGGATACTCATGCAAGTGTAATAGGAGGTTGTGTTTACCGATAGTACGGAAACAGCTTCACTCTGGATAGACCAATCGGAATTCCATTGGTAGTATGACTACGTGTCTATGGAAGTCCGATATCAGGGTAGGTGTATTTGGTCTTAACCTGAGACTTGCACCGCTAATACTTGCGACAATCAATATGCTTTGGTTTTGGTCGTCCAGAGCTTTAACAGGTTCTGTGAACGCCTCTGCTGGGTGTATTGAGAATCGTAGTGTATTGGGTGTGATGTCAAGACGGAAGTATCACTCCAATCTTAGTGGAGATGATGTCACGTAGGATACGGTACTGGTGCTCTTAAGTACTGCAGTCATCGGGATGATATGACTAGGTCATGTTCATCCGATAATAGAGACTAGTTACCAGACATCCGATATGTGCTTCGTACGAGACAGACACAATTCCAGCCCCAGGTCTAGCACGCGACACCCGATACTGGATCGCAATACGCTATACTACATATACTACGCCTGACATAGATTATATATTCCAATAAGAATATTTCTGGAAAATTGGGTAGGCATGGTGCTTTGCTAGAAGCCAACCATGTCTTGTAAATCGGTAAGCACGTGGTACGAGGTACACACGTATTCGGATAATCCGATAACCGTATTTACTGCCTACATATCCAGGGATCTCTTGGGTCGCTTCTCAAAGATTCACCGATGACAGTTGATTTAATTAAAATTAATCTGGGATTAATTAAGAGAGTAAATTAATCTGGGATTAATTATAACAGGGAAAATTAATCTGGGATTAATTATAAGAGAGAAAACTAATCTGGGATTAATTAAGGTATTATTTAATCTGGGATTAAATATGTACGGAAGAGAGAGAACGCGATTAATTTGGAATTAATCGGTAGAATAAATTTAATAGTTAAATTTGATTTTTCTATTTAATTTATTCGTATGGGATAAAATTAATATATCGGATATATTAAAATGAATTGGATATCATTACGAAATTAAAGTCGGACTTTAATACGGACGAACGAATTAATTTAGAATTAATTCGCAAATGACGTTCGTATTATATTTGCGAGGCATCGTTATTTAATTAAATTAGATTTAATTATTTAGCGACGAAAGTTCGTTTAATCGGATTAAACGGAACCGAGCCGCGGTAAATATTCGTAGAGACATTTGAATTTTGAATTCAAATGTGGGGCCCACTTTAATGTGGTAGTTGGGAGGGTAGTTGGCATTTAAGCCAATACCACTCTCCAACCACTTGGTTTAGGTGAAACCATTTTACCCCAACTACATGGTTTTGGGTAAAAGGGTAAAACCTTTTAACAAAACCAAAAAGGCTTCTCTCTCTCTTCATTCAACACACTTGTAACACATTTGACAAAATGGAAACCCTAAATTCTCTACAATGGGCGTGAATAGCCTCCCTCTCTACACTTTGATTTTGTTGCAATTTCAAAGGAGCTAGCACTTCACAAATCAACTAAGGTGATAGGGAAACTTACTCAAAGCATGGAATCAACACAAAGCTTGGATCTTGGAGATCTCCTCCCAAAATTTTAAAAGCTCAAATCCGCTCAATGTAAGTAATTCCGCAACTTATATTGAATTTATGAACATGTTTTCATACTTATTAGATCTGTGTCATGTTCTAGGAACACTAACATATATCCCTACGTCTATACATGTAATTGAAGCTCAAATAATACGGGAAACATAAAAAAAAATAAATAAATAAAAGAAAGGAATAAACTAAAAATTAAAATTTAACTAAAACTAAATCTGAAATAAAATAACTAAAATGAATACTAAAATAAAATTACTAGAAACAAAAATAAAAAGAACTAATTAAAAATAAAAATTAAATAAAAATGAAATAAACTAAATAAGCAAATAGTAACTAAAATAATAAAAAAAATGGAACGAAGTTACGCTTCATTGTTAAACAAGCAAACCTGCTCATTTAAATCGTAAACCGTCTCCCCGGCAACAGCACCAAATTTTGATTACGCCCAAAAATAACTTGCGGTTATCGCAGGGTAGCTGGGGTGTCGATTCCTCAGAGAGATGGTTACAGGAACTAATTTACTCAAGCAAAAACGTTTAGCAATAACTTTATTAAAGAAAAGATTAAATTTGCAATTTAAACTAAAGATTATGAAAAGTTGCAGGATTTTATCAGTAGAGATAAACAACAAAGCATTAGGAATTCCTCTTGTATCAACATCTTGTATTCAGTTATTGATTCTTTTCAGTACACAATTGAAGGTTTCACATCCCAAATCAACAATTGGAAGATATTCAATTCTACTCATATTAAATTTTAGGGTAATTAATTATTATTTTCTCTATGTTAACAGCACACAAAAGTTATCATTACGAGCTATCTAACGTCGACAATATATCCTCAGGCAATACTACAGCAGAAGACCAACACATAAAACAACTTTACCAGTCACATCTGATTTCACAAATCACACATAGAAGAAGCATGACTGGATCTATATGGGATTTGATAAAACACAATTTATGGACTAATAAATCGAAGGATAATAAAGAATAACAACCATTAATTTTACTAAACGTTAAAAGGTTCATTCAAGAATCAACAACATGAATATAAGAAGTTTAAATACAGAAGTTCATCCTTAGCTTTGCCTAGGAGATTAGTTCTCCATGGAAGAAAGAGATGCAGCCTGAATAGATTGGAGAGACGTCTTGATTTCCTTGAAGTTCTTCGTTCTTCCTCTCTATGAATTGTGTTTTTGGATCTTTTTGTGTGTTTTCCCTATGTTTCTCTCTGATTTTATCCTCTTCCAGGGTTTAGGATGAAGTTGGATTTATATAGAAAAGTTCTGAAACCCTAAATTGCATTAAAAACACACAGCACAAAATCCTAAAATCGCAGTTTCACGTCACGACGTGCGCCGTGCGTCTCAACACGCCAAAAGCTTTAAAGGATGCTACAATTGACTATATCTCCTCGAGTAGATACAAATCGATATATTATGGGTCTCGTAACTCTTTCTAAATCAAAAGTTATAGCTTTTTTAAATTCAGTACGCGGCTGATGCTCCTACGTGCGTCCGATACGTCTGTTAGGCTCTGAAACATGTTCAATTGCTCCATTCTCCTTGATCCATCGCTTCCTATTAACAAAACACAAAATGAATCTAATTAAGATTAAAATATATGATAATAAAGCTGAGTTAGCAGTGTTCTAAATACACTTTCGTGCACTTATCACTAACTTAGCTTAAATATCATATGTTTAATCTTAATTAGAGTTTATTTGGTGCTTTGTTATTACGAAGCATTTGAATATAGATATAGAAGCATCTACATGTGTTTTGGGACCTTAAAGATGTGCCAAGACTGCGCAAGAAGTAAGTAGAGACACAAGATTCAAATCCTGCAAAGCTGGACGCACATCCCATCACTCATGGCTGCGTGTCGTGATGCAGGAAGCATTCCCAAGGTATTGTTAATTAGTGTTTTAATGCGAATCAGCACTCCATGCTTTTCTAGATAAACCCCACTTCGTCCTAAACCCTAAAATAAGAGATAAAATAGGAGAAAACAAAAGAGAAACACACAACAAAGAGCCACAAACATAAAATCAAGAGAGGAAAACGAAGAACTTCAAGGAAATCATGATGTCTCTCCAATATATCAAGGTTGTATCTCTATTCGTATGGAGAACTAATCTCCTAGGCAAAGCTAAGGATGAACTCTTGTATCTAAACTTCTAATATTTATGTGTTGGTTCCTAGAAACTCTTTTAACGTTTAATAAAATTGACTGTTGTTATTCTTTATTATTTTACGATTTTGAACATAGAGACTGTGTTTTGTCAACTCCCATATAGATCCAGTCATGCTTCTTCTATGTGTGATTTCCAAAGCCAGTTGTGATTGGTAAAGTTATTTTATGTGTTGGTCTTCTACTGCAGTATTGCCTGAGGGTATATTATCGACATTAGATAGCTCATAAAGATAACTTTTGTGTGCTGTTAATATAGAGAAAATAATCATTGATTACATTAGAATTTAATATGTGTATAATTGAATATCTTCCAATTATTGGTTTGGGATGTGAAACCTTCAATTGCGTAATGAAAAGAACCAATAACTGAATATATGAGTTTGATACAAGAGAAATTCCTGATGCTTTGCCATCTTTCTCTATTGATATTCTTAAGTACTTTTATATAATTTTTATCTTCATTATCAATTCATTCTTTTTATTTAATTTAGTTATTGCTAATGTTTTTTTTAAGTAAATCAGTTCTTGTAACTATCTATCTGAGGAATCGACACCCCAACTATACTATGATAACTGTAAGACTGAAGTTATTACAGAAATCCAATATCTCGAATGGTTAGCCAATGTTGTGGTGGTTCGGAAGAAGAATGGGAAATGGTGAGTCTGCATCAATTTTACGGTTTTGAATAATTCTTGCCCAAAAGAATCATTCTCTTTGCCTCACATCGATTCGATGGGTGATGCTACAGCGGGACATTAGTTACTGAGCTTCATAGATGTATACTCAGGCTACAACCAAATCCTCATGCATGCAAATGACCAGGAGAAAACAACCTTCATCACTAATTGGGGAATCTACTACTATAAAGTAATGTCATTCGGACTTAAGATGCGGAAGCTACCTACCAATGCCTCATCAACAAGATATTTTCCCAATAGATAGGGAAGACAAATGAGGTGTATATTGATGATATACTGGTGAATTCGCTGAAAGTTGAGCAAAACTTAAAGCACTTGGGTCAGACATTCAACATAATGAATAAATATGACATGAATTTGAATCCCATAAAATTTTCTTTCGACGTGTCATCTGGAAAGTTCCTAGGCTACATAGTCATTTTGTGAGGGATAGAGGCCAACCCAGACTAGATCAAGTCCATCATTAATATTACATCCCCAATGTGCTCAAAAAATTTCATGCGGCTCATAGGTAGAGTGGCTACTCTGAACAAATTTATCTCTTAGTCTACGAATAAATATTTCTATCCTCGTGTTCTATTTATAATGGCAGGCCACCTAGAAAGAAGACTCCAAGGATGTTGCTTCGACCAACTCAGTCGACTCTTGGATGACCCCGTTAATCAAGTACCTCGAAGACAGTTCACTTCTACATGATAAAGTGGAAGCTCAAAAAGTATAATGTCAGACTACGTGGTTCACTCTCTATGATGCCCAAATTTTAAAGAGATCTTACTTTTGGCCATACCTCAAGTGTGTAACCCCCGAAGAAGCCTTGTATGTGCTGGTCGAGTTATATGAAAGAGAATATGGGAACCACTCAGAAGAAAGAAGTTTGGCATGCCGAGCCACACGACAGGATATTACTGGCCAACCTTACGAGCTTACTTAGTAGACTTCGCTCGTCAATGCGAAAAAATGCCAACAGTTAGCCCCAGTCTCCCACCTACCACTAGAAAATCTCAACCTCTTCATTTCCTTATGGTCGTTCATGAAATGAGGGATGCACATCATGGGAAAATTTCCAACGGCCTCAGGCTAACAAGTCTACATGCTCGTACTCACAAAATATTATTCCCAGTTGATTGAAGCTGAAATCTTCACCAAGGTACGAGACTGATAATTCAGACCTTCATTTGGAAGAACATCATTTGTCAATTCGGGATGCCAATGGAGATTATCACTAATAACGACTCTCAGTTTATCAACCATCATTTCCAAGACTTCTGTAGAAATTAGGGAATCACACTTTTCTTCTCGTCTCCATGTTTCCTCAAGAAAATGGACAAGTCAAGTCCTCCAACAAGACCTTTATTAGTACTCTGAAGAAACGGCCAAAGAAAGCTAAGGGAGCATGGGAAGACGAGCTCCATGGAGTACTCTGGTCTTATCAAACAACAGTCTGTTCATCGACTAAAAGACCCCATTTGTATTGGTCATTGGAATCGAGGCATTCATTCCCACCGAATGAAGCATCACATCATCGTTTTACTAGTGGCTTGAATAAGAATCCAACATGTAGCTCATGAATTATAGTCTTGACACCATCAACAAGTTAAAAGAACATGTCATGACACAACTTACTACCCACCAACAGAGGATGGCCAAACACTTCAACAAGAACATCATAATTCAAAATTTCAAAGAATAAGAGTGGGTCATACGCAAAGTCTTTTAGAACACTGAGAAAGTAGGACATGGAGAGCTTGGGCCTACATAGGAAGACCCATACATCATTACGAAGGTCGTTGGACAATGAGCATACAAGTTGATGACAGAATCTGAAAAGCGTATCCATAACAGCTGGAACGCAGTACATCTAAAACGATACTATAAGTAGCCCTAACAGACTAAGAGTTACAGACTAGCCACTCAATAAGTGACTAGTGTCTTACTCGGGGATAAAAGGGCTACTGCTTGTAGATTTTTTTACTTTGAATTTTTCACTTCGAAGTTTTTTTCTTTTCCAACTCAAGACTTAGGGACAACACCCATAATAGATTGTAACTATTCAATTATATATGTCTCATTGACATTTAAGTGACCAAAAACCTAGGTTTCACCTATGCCTAAGTCTCAAATCGATTAACTCATTCAGTTAAGACTTGGTCTTCCTGTAGACATTGTATTTTTTATGCATAACCCGATGATGAGTATCTTATGAGGATACCTTTTAAAAGTTAGGGAAGAGTAAAGATGAGTGCCGAGAAGGAAAGGTTCTCCAGGGAAAACAGCCAAAAGCTGGCCGAATGATGAGTGGTAATTATATCAATATTTTTCACTCTTTTGACATAATATTTTGTATAATTTCTCGGGTTTTATGAATGTTTTGATGTGTTTTTGCTTATTTTGCAGATAAAAATAATATTGGGACTTAATGGAATCAACTCGGTGCTAAAATGATGAAAACCAGAGGAAAAAATGTCAAAAACGAGAATTTATTGTACGCCTCACGAAATGCAGTCCTAAATTTCAGTTTTGCACAAGTTTGGTATTTTAGCCATAACCTTTTCATCCTATATCCGATTGAGCTGATTCAAGTTGAAGATTAAAGAAGACTCAAATATCTACAATTTTGAAGATTTAAATATTTTTGAATTCTGAAGTTTGGAAGGCCGAAATCGATAAATAATCTAGAGTATTTTGAGTAATTACTATAGTCATTTTCAAAATATAAAATAAATTTATAAAATAAAAAAAAAAATTGTCAAACTTCCACCAAACATGCTTGCATGTTTGGTCGGTGTGGCAAAATGAATCAACGAATCGAATTTGTATCGAATCCTAAGTGAATCGAATCAAAATGTGATGGATTCGTATTCGATTAATTTATTAAACGAATCATAATATCAGGATTCGTATTCGATTCGATTATTAAATGAATCGAATAAGAATATTCATTTATTCGTTTAGTCAATGATATTATTTAAGAAATTAATTTTCCACACTTGATTTACATTAATTCTTCATAAATATATACATATGAAATATGTAATTAATATAATTACTGAAAATACCTCACCAAATATCGAAAATATTACATTTTTTATGATAATTAGCTATAATTTCTCGAATCTTAATTAAAAATTAATAAGAACTAGTAAATAAAAATAATAAAATGAATTCTAAACGAATCAATGAGCTTAAATTCGTATTCGATTCGTTTAAAAAAACCAATCGAATCGAATTGAACCATTTATTAAACGAATCCATTTTTTCAAACCCGTATTCGCTTTAAAGCGAATCGAATCGAACGAATAAACGAATTCTGACCCAAATTGCCACCCATAATATTTGGTGTCATGTTTGGTGCCATGTTTGGTGGAGCAATATGTGGAGAAATTGGTGGATGCCTTTAGATTTTCCTATAAATACCAAGCAATTTCATTTGTAATTCTCATGTTTTTCTTAGGTTTTTGTAAGGAATTTAAAAATTGCATCTTGTGTGTTTATTTTTAGTAATTTAATTTATGCATTTTTATTTTCTGTAACAGTAGTAGTTTATTTTTCTTCTCTTTTCTTTTATGTTTAGCAGTTAGATTTCCGCTAGGGAAGGGTGAAATTTTTATTATTTTAATTCAGATTAATCTCCCTTAATTATAATATGGAAATTATAATTCAAATTTAAAGGATTAACGCCTTAATGGATGATTTTATTTATTTGACATAAAGTGACACCGCCTATATGGCTGGTCTTTAGGTGACAGATAATTACCGCCTATATGGCTGGTTTCTGGACAAATAATGATACCGCCTTTATGGCAGGTTGGACTTAATTAAAATCTAACTTAATGAGGATACCACATATATGGTCGGCTGGACAACATGCCATATATTGCGTTGTCCAGCCTAATTATCACTGGATTTCAGAACCAAGCAATACTATATTTGCTCATCAGAACGCAGTAGGGATATGTGTGATATGTGATGGTAACCACCCGAGCGATCAATGCATATACATTTCAGAGTGGCAGAATTATCGGAATCAATCAAGGTACGGAGAGCTAACATAATTCATAGAACCACATCTTCCATCTTATCCACCATCCACCTATGATTTTCATCAAGAACCAGAACCATCTGAGGAAGATCATATGGTTGACATGCTCAAATATTGGATCAAGAAACAAGACGAAAAGTTGGATACAATGCTTGAAATATTCCAGAATCAACTCGAAAGTATTCAGAGACAATCAACATCCATTCAAAGAATGAAAGATCAAACGAGACAATTAACAGAAAACCAGAACTACATGCCTCAAGAAACATTTTCATATGAAACTGATGAAGCCTTCGAGTACCAAGCATTTCACGGCGACACTGTAACAGAGGATGAGGCTGAGCAGTATCAAGAACCAGAGGTATCAGTTCAAGAGCCCAAACCAACAAAGTCTTTGTTTGATTTTTATTATTCGGATTCTGATAAAGATGAAAAAGTAAATCTATTTGTACCAACAAAAATTGAGGATGAAACTCTGTATCCTTAAAATGAAGATCTTAGAACATGCATCGTAATGATGTTTCAAGAAGAGCTACCCGAACCGTTTATACCAATCACAGAGGATAAAAGCTTACAGACAGACACACCTTTACATCCTCTGGTTGAAGATTTTGGAGCATTCATTACACAAATGTTTGAAGAAGATCTACCTAAGCCAGTCACATCAAAATCAGAGGATGAACACCTAATGTAAGACACATCTTTACATCCTCAAGTTGATACTTATGAAAAAATCCTAAAAATATATCTATGAAAAAAAGGTAGAGCAAGAAACAGAGCAAATGGATGAGCAAATGTCTGACCTTATTGAAGATCCAGTGAATTCTGGCGAAACATCACTGTTTTGGGGAGTACAGATCAAAGACATCACCCATAAGCTTGACAGAACGGAACTCCCATTCCAAGTCAAGCACCATACGAGACCTTCTGATTTTCTTTCTTTCCTTTTCAGGAACCACTGGAGCGAAAAAGATTAAAAAGGTGGCACAAGCACTGAATGAGACAAAATTATTTTTGCCATTTTACCGTTGGAAGAGACCTTTCAAAAGCAACGCTCATGGGATTGTCTTTAATAGGACATCCAAAACCACACTGAAACCTCATTGACAATAGATTTCAGTCACATCTGGCTGAAGATGAAAAATTTAGCACTAGCAGGGAGGCAACCCATGCAATTTATTTTAATATTTTGTGTATACATGTTGTAGAGTTTTTAATTTTGTGTGTTATTTTCATAGGGAAAGGCACAAACAGAGCATTTAAGAAGGAATAGTGTTGGCAATCACAAGATGAGAGCTACTTCATTTGTGATGATTGAGTAAAGAATGAATTCTTGAGACGCATCCTCATAAATTTATACTAAACGAGTGGCGTATTGGGTACACAATTCTGTTACCTTAATTATTACTTTGATTTGCTTTTCTTTTATAATTATCTTTATTTTCTCAGACAGGATCCAGACTTTTTTACCTTTCACGATTTAATTTATTGTTTAGCTAACAAGCGTCCTTTGGAAGATATTAGTACTATTATTACTAATCCATTTCAGGTAGTATAAATTCAGCCCATCATTGCACTTTTGAAGGCATCCAGATTTGAGAGAAAAAATACATAAAAAAAGAAGAAAAAAATGGAAGCCACTTCAAGAAGACGAGTTGAAAACATCTGTGTGTTTTGTGGTACTAGTGTTTGTACTAAATCACAATACATAGAAGCAGCACATGAATTGGGCCAAGGCTTAGCTGAAAGGAATATGCACTTAGTATATGGTGGTGGCAATCTTGGACTAATGAGGATCGTTTCAAAAGCTTTACAGGAAGGAGGCAGTCAAGTCTTGGGAATCATTCCAAAACCCTTGGCGGAGGTGAATCTTATTGGTCCATCAAACGAAGTGGAACTGACCGTATCGGGAATGTCCGAGCGACAGGTGGATTGCTTTGCCAGGTGGCTTGGGCACATTGGAAGAAATTTTATAGTGCTATCTTGGGCGAACTTGAACATACACCAGAAACCGATTGGGTTGTTTAATGTTGAGGGATTTTATGATTTTCTTTGTGTGTTTCTTGATGATTCCCGGAGAAATGGGTTCGTGACAAAACCTATGAAAGAACTCATCTTTACTGCCAGAACTGCCCCAGATCTAATTGACCAAATCTTATCCTTTGAACCATAAATTGACCATATCCTTTCCAAAATAAAATGGTCCAATGATGATCGTGGTAAGAAGTGTCGGATAAATCTGGATCTTAACCTTTAATTTCCTTTCGAGATGTAGCATTTCAGCTAACCAGGTACTATCTTCTAAACTCATCTTCTACTATTTCAGACATTGGGGACAATGTCTCATTTAGGTTGAGGGAGGGGAATAGTTAATAGTATCTTGTTTTTATTTTGTTATTTTTAGTCCAATTTTTTTCGAAAAATTAAAAAAAAATTGAAAAATTTTACAAAAATTTTAATTTTTTTAAGTGTTTTTAACTTGATTAATCAGGTGAAATTGATGAGAGATAGCTGTGTAAGGAGTTTTCACTCTTGATACATATCTCAAACCTATTTTCGAAACAAGTTAATTTTTGTTTATTTTCTTTTGAATTATTTAATTTGTGAATTCTCCATAAAACTGACTAAAATGGATATTCATATGCTCTGTTGACAGGTATTATCAATAAGTATGGTAACATACGGACATGAGCTGTAATTGAAAAGTTTGTAATATTCAGTGCTCTAGTTTAATTGGAGGAAGCATCTATAAATAGCGATGAAGTAAAAAAAAAAGTGTGAAAAAAATCATCTGAGATCCGAGTTATTAAGTCTGTAAGGGTGTCTTAACACCTAGTACCCTAAAGCCAACTGGTTTGGGAGTCACTGGCCCAAAGCTCGCTACATGGATCGAAGATGTTGTAAAAAATCTATATATCTGAAGTATGAGTAATTAAGTCCGTAGGGGTGTCTTAACACCTAGTGCCCTAAAGCCAATTGGTTTGGGAGTTACTGACCCAAAGCTCGCTACATAGATGGAAGATATTGTATATAAATAAATAAATAAAATTCAAAAATCAAAAGAAAAAATTCAGAAAATTCAGAAAAGTTATTCCATTGCTTAAAAAAGGTGTGAATTCTTATAAAACTTTAGGAAAAAATATTACTCTCTTCTCAATTGCACTTGTGACTATTGTGGGCAAAATGAGTTGATTAATATTTTGTTGGTTATGTATATGAAGAATGGTAAAAATAATCGGAGAATTTACATAGTCGGTAATTTAGAAAGAAAGAAAACAACTACTAACTTGGAGTAGAAGTTTCACCTGTTTAGTCACTGACTTCTTCTCTTGTCTTTTTGCTTTTGTGTGCATTACTTTTACTATCTTTTTACTTTTATAAGACGTTTGTGGGTATCGTCGCTGTAAACCCTCACGAGACTACAACTCGTCCACTATGGACACCTAGGGGTTTAAAGGCTTGTTGCATACGCTAAATGCAACTGTGATCCCTACGAAAGTGGATTAGTTTAATTTTTTTTTTTGTTTTGTGTGAGGATTAGCAAAATGTTAGGTTTGGGGGTGTGATGAGTGGTAATTATATCAATATTTTCCACTCTTTTGACCTAATATTTTGTATAGTTTCTCGGGTTTTATGAATATTTTGATGTGTTTTTATTATTTTACAGATAAAAATAATATTGGGACTTAATGGAATCAACTCGGGACTAAAATGATGAAATTCAGAGGAAAAAAAGGTCAAAAACGAGAATTTACTGTATGCGTCACGAAGTGTAGTCCTAAATTTCAATTTTGCGTAAGTTTGGTATTTTAGTAATACCATTTTCATCTGATATTCGATTGAGCTGATTTAAGTTTCAGATTAAAGTAGACTCAAAGATCTACAACTTTGAAGATTTAACTATTTTCGAATTCTGAATTTGGAAGGCCGAAATCGATAACTAATATAGTGTATTTTGAGTAATTACTATAGTCATTTTCAAAATATAAAATAAATTAATAAAATTAAAAATTTTAAAAATGTCAAACTTCCACCAAGCTTGCTTGCATGTTTGGTGCCATGTTTGGTGCTATGTTTGATGCCATGTCTGGTGCCATGTTTGGTGGAGCAATCGGTGGAGAAATTGGTGGAAGCCTTTAGATTTTCCTATAAATACCAAGCCATTTCATTTGTAATTCTCATGCTTTCCTTAGGTTTTTGTAAGGAATTTAAGGATTGCATCTTGTGTGTTTGTTTTTAGTAATTTAATTTATTCATTTTTATTTTCAGTAATAGTAGTAGTTTCTTTTTCTTCTCTTTTCTTTTATGTTTAGTAGTTAGATTTTCACTGGGGGAAGGGTGAAGTTTTTATTATTTTAATTTAGATTAATCTCCCTTAATTATAATATGGAATTATAATTCATATTTAAAAGATTACCGCCTTAATGGCCGGTTTTATTTATTTGACATAAAGTGACACCGCCTATATGGCTGGTCTTTAGGTGACAAATAATTAGCGCTTATATGGCTTATTTAATGACAAATAATGATACCACCTTTATGACTGATTGGACTTAATTAAAATCTGACTTAATGAGGATACCACCTATATGGTCGGTTGGTAATATCACAGATACTTTCTATATTATAATAAGGGAGATTTTTAAATTAGAATTAGTAAATGTGGATCCCTTAACCCCAATATCTTACTTTTATTCTAGGGAATTGATGAAACACAATATTCATAAGCTTAATAATTGATTTAATTATATAATGGGTAATTCTTTAGTTTGTTTATTGAGTCTTAAGCTTAATGTTTCTTGTTGTTTGATCACCAATAAGATTGATGTGGTAAAACTTAAAATGAACTTGGAATATGGATTTTAAGTTTCAGCCTTAGATTCAATAGCTCACAATCTTCCTTGAGGATAGATAACCCTTTAATAGATTTCCTTACAGGATAGGAATGTACCTGTCGGGCGGGGATAGCCATAATTGGAACTTGAACTTAATGAATTCAGGTAACTTGTTTACATAGGAATATGATTAATTGGGTTATTTTCGGTATTTGCATCTGACTATCGGAAGAGGTTTTTGCATATCTTCGTGTTCCAGGTTAGCAAACTAATTTATTACACATATATAAGAGAATCAATTTATCTTTATAATAATATTGTATGGAGTCACAACCCTAGATCCTTGAGTCTTTTGTTTATTTTCCTTAGTATTTTCTTTTGTGTCTTTAAGTATTTTATCAAATCCATATTCAACCAATCAAAAGCAATCATTCTCTCCTCATTATAATTAGATATCTATAATAAATAGTATCAATAATTAATAACAGTAGTAGGAATTAAGTCCTCGTGAGATCGATATTTTTATACTAGTTGAACGATACGTGCATTTGCGTTATACATGTGTGTTTACACCGGTCATCGAACATCACCTATATCCGACCAACGTTACCTCTAACTAAAAAAGTCAGTTGGACATTCCTTGAAACCCCTAAATTCGACCGAACATGGCACATCTGTCAGTGACTAAGAAGATTTTCAGTTACTGAAGTCTAAGGATCTGATTGTCTCCGATCGAACATACAATGCAAATTATATAGTCAGCCATACATCATCGAGTTGTCAGCCCACGTGCAAAATAAAATCAGGTGGAAACAAGATACTAGTTAAGTCTGGCTGGAAATGTTTCGAGCTATTTCTGACGTCTTAATTGTCAATCACCCTGAACAGATTGGAGAAGGAGCCTCCTCTATTCCACTATAAAAATGGAGGATTTAGTGATGGAAATTGACCCTTTTTTAGACTTTGAGACTTTAGGAAAACAAGGAAAAAAGGTACGACCTGGTATGAATAAATAAAAAGAAAATATTTCCTAAAGTTTCCGTCAACCTGGTGTGAATCTAGCGTTAACCTAGTGATCAGAAGATCTTACTGAGCTGCAATCCAGAAAAGGTATGACCTTAGGGCCTTTTTTATTTATTATAATCTGTTTAGTTTCTACCTACTATACAGTATATCCGACCGACTCTAGGTCACATCCGTTCATATATACACATATCTGGCACGTAGATAACACATCCGACCAGACTTCTCCGAAGCCAGGCTGGGAGGATATGTACCCATATTTTGTTATATTCATGCTCATACTTATATATATATATATATATATATATATATATATATATATATATATAATTTATTTATTTATTTATTTATTATCTTATTTATGCTTAGTTATTTTCTTTATGTTACACGTTGTTATTCATTTATGCGTCCATAGTTTTTTTTACTCTATTGTTTTAATTCGAGATATGTGCGTGCTTATTTTACTGCTCAAGATGATATGAATATTATGTTATTCTTAATATGCGATATAGGGATAATGTCCGACCAGACTTGTTTAAAATCGGGTCGGACATATGGTATATCTAGCTAGATGACCCTTGTGGTAATTAGGATGGAAAGCCGAATATAAGTTCAATAGCCGATTTTGAATGGATGGTAATATGATTTACACTCAGAATACAATGGCACGTATCACTGGGGATGGCCATTTCATTATAAATGTGTCTAAAATGCTTATTTACTATATGTATATTGGTATATGCATGTTTTCATGTTTCTGGGTTACGCAACATGTCCGACCTGACTTTAACCAAGTATGGCTACCATTATATCTGACTAGACCTCTCTAAAGTTAGGCCCACCACATGGGTGTTTTAGCCTATCTCATTGTCTTCATAGTATTTCATTTATCATTGCTGGAATTATTATTATTTTAATTATTGTTATTTAATGTCCACTATATTGTGTTGTATGGCGTTATTGTGATCTTATGCCTCTAAGTTACCTAATGTATCTGACTAGACTTCTCACAAGCTCGGCTAGAATTTGACTATTATTTTCGACCTACTATGGATATGTCCGACCAACCTCTCCGAGGTTAGGCCCCGTGTGATGCTTGCCCAGATCCATTTCACTATCATTTTATAAATGTTATAATAATTTATAAATGATTAATATATTTATTGCCTTTACAATTCATGATTGCGATTTGGGTGCTATTAAATTGCTTTATGTGTGATTGAATTATAAGATATGGGGATACTTCCTTCAAGCGTAAATATTATATTGGCATCGGTAAGAGATCAATTTGAACCCAAACAGGTTTAAGGTCAAAACTTGTGAGAGGTGTAGTGCGACCTTAAATCATTCTCGGTGCATCTTACTGAGTGGCGACTCCCTCATTCTCCGGTTAGTCTCCCCATAAAACTATCCATAATCTCTACGAACAGTGAGCCCAATAGTGACAAGAAACTCAATTGGGGTATTCTTCTTAAGCCCCAAGAACCTTAATTAATGATTTTGTAGGAACAAAACCCATCCAAGATCAGCTCAAAACCACAATGAAACCTTGTCCATGATAACTTAAGAACATGAAATTAGTGTGGTTTGCTAGAAATGGAGGCGTCACTAAGCTTGCTAAACTTAGATAAGTCGATTTGAACTTGAAAATGGGAATCCATTCCTCACAAGATATTCAGCCATAGCCATAAGCTTAAGAGCTTCAAAGTTGATCCATTAAGAAAGAAGGAACCAAGGTTTAAATTGGTTACAAGTTAAAGCCCTGAAAGCGTGAATTGACAAAAATGTCCCTAAGGTGAAATTACCAAAAGATCTCAAAACTATCTTAACATAAAAGGTATAGGTTTGGCCGAATTACATATAGACTGGAAACGGGCAAAAATATTCCAAAAAGGTCTTTTTCTTCAGAAGGCTTGTGAAGCTTCATTCAGAACTGATTTGGGCCAAGTGAAGTAGCTTAGGGCCCTCTCCATTAAAGCCCACATGCGTCTCTGATATGCCTCTGACTTGTTTGTTGTAATCAGCCATAAAACTCAAAGCTAGTCTTGCCATTGGTTCTCTGATCCTCTTGGCCTTCTGTCTTGTGATTGGCCCTATTGGTGCTTGTAATGGTTCTACTTTGATGTTGGTTGTGCCCCTTGGTGCTTCAATTGTGCTTTGGTTCATGTCATTCCACATCTTTTGAAAAGGATTTGACCTCGAATCTGCATCTGCATTAAAATAAAATAAGTCAGAACCATTAAACATTGCAAAAACACCATAATCACCAAGAAAATCAAGCTTGTAAGCATTGTCATTGATCCACTTTAGGGCTTGAAATGGACCATCTCCTCTCGATTATAGCTTGGATTTTCGCTGTGTTGGGAACTTTTCCTTGTGCAAATGAAGCCATACCCAATCTTCGGGGTTAAAAATAATATATTTCCTCCCCTTATTAGCATGAGAGACATACTGTCCATTCTTCTTTTCAATATACGTCTTAGTTTTCTCATGTATCATCTTCACTAATTCCGCCTTCTTTTTACCATTTAAACTCCATTTTATCGTTAATAGGTAAAGATAATAAATCCAAAAGAGTCAGAGGATTAAAACCATATACAATCTCAAATGGTGAATAAGAATTAGTAGAATGAATGCACACCAATTATATGCAAATTCTATAAATGGTAAACATTTTCCCAAGATTTCATATTTTTACCAACTACAGTGCGCAATATTTGTGATAAAGTTCTATTAACTACTTCTGTTTGTTCACATGTCTGTAGGTGACAAGTGGTATAATATAACAACTTAGTGCCCAATTTAGCCCATAACACTTTCCAGAAATGGCTAAGAAACTTAATATCTCTCTCTGATATAATACTCCTAGGTATACCATGGAGTCGCTCTATGTCTCTGGAAAATAAATCTGACATATTTGTGGCATCATCAATTTTATGACATGCTATGAAATGCGTCATCTTACTAAACCTATCAACCACAATAAATATAGATACTCTACCTATTTTTGTCCTAGGCAAACCTAATACAAAATCCATATATATATCAACCCAAGGTTCACTAGATACATGCAAAGGAGTATACCCATTAGGCATCAATTTAGATTTAGCTTGTTTACATGTTATACATCAATCATAAATACGCTCAATATCACGTTTCATTCTAAACCAATAAAAGTACTCATGTAAAATAACTAATGTCTTATTAATACCAAAGTGCCCTATCAAACCACCCCATGCGCTTCTTCATAAGTAATTCATGCATACTACAAGCGGGAATACACAACCTATTCATCCTAAATAAGAATCATTCCTGTAAGTAAATTGACCAAATGAAGACTTTGTAAATGCAATATAAATCTCATTAAAGTCAGAATCACATGTATATAAATCCTTAATCAAATCAAATCCAAACATCCTGGCATTCATTAAAGTAAATAAAACATACCTTCGTGATAGTGCATTGGCGAAAATATTTTCCTTACCTTGCTTCTAGCGGATTACATATGGAAATCTCTCAATAAACTTTTATCACTTCATATGTGACTTGTTCAGCTTACTTTGGCCCTTCAAATACTTCAATGACTCATGATCGGTATAGATCACAAACTATTGAGGTCACATATAATGTTTCCAAGTCTCAAGGGCTCTTACTAGCACATAAAACTTATTGTCGTATGTGGGGTACCTCAAAATCGCTCCATTAAGCTTCTTGTTAAATTAGGCTATTGGTTTTTTTTTTTTTTTTTTTTTTTTTTTTTTTTTTTTTTTTTGCGTAAGAATCGCTCAAATGCCTATCACAGATATTTCATACTCAATCTCAAATGTCTGCTCAAAGTTGGATAACACCAAAACTGGTGCACTGCACAACTTCATTTTAAGAACTTGGACTGCACGCTCCTGCTCTTCTCCCTATTTAAAGCCAATAATTTTCTTCACTTCTTCAACCAGTGGTGCTACAATACTATTAAAGACTCTAACAAATCTACGGTAGAAGCTTGCTAATCCATGGAAGCTTCTGACTTCGGTCACACTTATCGGTATAGGCCAATCCTAAATTGCCTTTACTTTTTCTACATCAACTTCGATGCCATCTGTACTTACAACACAAACTAAGGAAATTAATTATATTCATATAAAAAGTGCACTTATAAAAGTTAGCAAACAGTTTTTCATGTCTTAACACATCAAGAACATGTTTCAAATGCGTAACATGCTCATCTAATATTTTACTATAAACTAAGATGTCATCAAAATAAACTGCAACAAACCTACCTATAAATACATGCATAACATGATTCACCAATCTCATAAATGTACTAGGTGTATTTGTATGACCAAATGACATAATTAACTATTCATACAAGCCATACTTTGTTATAAATATAGTTTTCCACTCATTTCCCTCTCTCATGCGAATTTGATAGTATCCATTATTTAAATCAATCTTACTAAAAACTTTGGAACCATACAATTCATCCAAAATGTCATCTAGTCTAGGAGTAGGGTGACGATACTTTACCATTATATTGTTTATCACTCGACAATCAATGCACATATGCCACGTCCCATCTTTATTAGGAGCTAGAAGAACTGAGATCGAAAAGGGACTCATATTTTCTCTAACATACCATTTCTCCATCAACTCCCGCACTTTCCTCTGAAGTTCTCTTGTTTCCTTAGGATTGTTCCGGTAGGCTGGTGTAGGCACTGCATTTTTACATGTGAAACCCGATGATGAGTCTCATTTGGAGGCACTACCTTTTAAGTTGTGGAACCCGCGGAAAACGGCCGTCGGAAGGGAATCGATATTTCATTTGATTTTATTTCGTTTGTTTAGTGTCGAGCTCATTTCTTGGACCTCCATTTTAAAGCACCTTTAGCCTAAAAAAAAAACCGCAAACCATTTAACCTTGGCCCAAAACTTATATCTAATTTTATTTTTATCTGTAATTTTTATTTATTTCCTTTATTTTTTTAGGTGGTTGACATGAATCTTTATTGGGAAATAGAAAGAATAAGAGCTTTACTAGAAGAAGATACACCCCAAATCAGGGAGCAACAGTCCGATTTTCTGAGGCTTGTTTTCCAGCCTAATTATCACTGGATGTCAGAACTAAACAATACGACATTTGCTCAACAGAACTCAATGGGGAGATGTACCACTCGAGCGATCAATCCATATATATTTCAGAGCGGCAGAATTATAGGAATCAACCAAGGTACGAAAGGCCAGCATATTTCACAGAACCACATTTTTCATCTTATCCACTATCCACTATCCACTATCCACCTACGATCTTCATCAAAAACCGAAACCATCAGAGGAAGATCAGATGATTGACATGCTCAAAGATTGGTTCAAGAAATAAGACGAAAAGTTGGATGCAATGGCTGAAATGTTTCAAAGTCAAATAGAGGACCAAGCAGCAACCTTACAAAGAATATCAGATCAAACGAGATTAACAGAAAACCATGGCTACATACCTCAAAGAGCATTCTCAGGTGACACTGAGGAAGCCTTCGAGTACCAAGCATTTCATGATGACACTTTAGTAGAGGAAAAGGTTAAACAGTATCGAGAACTAGAGGTATCAGTTAGGAGCCCGCACCAGCAAAGTCTCGATTTGATTTTTATTACTTTTCTGACTTTGACGAGGATGAAGAAGCAGAGCTGTTTGTACCAATAAAAATTGAGGATGAAACTCTGTATCATCAAAATGAAGATCTTGTAGGTTGCATTGCATAAATGTTTGAAGAAGATCTACTTGAACCAATCATTTCAGTTATATCAGAGGATGAAGACCTAAAATCATATATCTATTTACATCCTCAGGTTGACACTTATGGAGCATGCATTTCACAGATGACAGATGAATAGCTGAATGAGGAAATTTTAAAATACATATGTAAAGAAAAGTTAGAGCAAAGCAGAGCAAATGGAGGAGCAAAAGTCTGACCATATTAAAAATCTCAGACGTTCAAGAGAAACATTACTATTTTGGAGAGTACAAATCAAACATATCACCGAGAAACTTGATAGAATGGAAATCCCATTCCAAGTCAAGCACCATATAAGACCTCCTAATTTTCTTTCTTTCTTTTTAGGAACTACTAGAGCGACAAGGATTAAGAAGATGGCATAAGCACTGAATATGAAAAAATTATTTTTGCCACTTTACCGTTGGAAGAGACCCTTCAAAAGCAATGCTCAAGGGATTGTCTTTAATAGGATGTCCAAAACCACGCTGAAACCTCCATAACAGATGGATTTCAGTCACGTCTGGCTGAAGACGAAAAATTTAGCGCTAGCAGAGAGGGAACTCATGTAATTTATTTTGAAGTCTATTTTTATATTTTGTGTATATATGTTGTAGAGTTTTTAATTTTGTGTATTATTTTTATAGGGAAAGGCACACACAGAGCATTTAAGGAGGAATAGTATTTGGCAATCACACAGATGAGATTTAAGTAATTAGTAATTGCTTAGTACTAATGCTATTTTTACTCACCCTTTTCAGGATCTATAAATTCATCTCGTCATTCTTCTCTTCTACACATTCAGATAAACATCTAAATAAGAGAGAGAAAATGGAAGCAACATCACAACAGCGAGTTATTAAAATATGTGTGTTATGTGGATCTAACTTTGGCAATAAACCAGAGTTCGTTGAGGCTACAAAGGAATTGGGGAGAGTTATAGCAGAACGAAATATACATATAGTATATGGCGATGGAAATCTTGGATTGATGGGAACCATTTCAAATGCAGTTCAGGAGGGTGGCAGTCACGTTTTGGGAATCATTCCAAAAACTTTGGCGGACGAGCACATAATCGGAAAAAAAAAAAGATGAACGTATTGTCTCAGGTATGTCTGAACAACTCATTGAAATGGTAAAAATTGCTGATGCTTTTATTGCTTTACCAGGTAGGCTCAGAACATTTGAAGAGATATTCACGGTGGCATCATGGGCACACTTGAATATTCATCGGAAGCCCATTGGATTACTTAAAATTGATCATTATTTCGATTTTCTGTTTGTATTTCTTACGGAAGACAAAAGACATGAGTTCGTCACAAAATCAGTACAAGATTCTTTCCTGATTGCAACAAAGGCCGAAGAATTAATTGACCAAATCCTAACCTTTGAACCAAAAATCGACCCCATTCTTTCCAAGTTAAACTGGTCAGATAGCGATCGTGGAAAAAAGCGTAAATTGGACATAGATCTTAATCGATAATTTTTTATAGAATTTCAGCTAATCAGGTATTATCTTCTTAACACTTCTTCTACTTTTTCAGACATTGGGGATAATGTCTCATTTAGGTTTAGGGGAAGGGACTAGTTAATAGTATCTTGTTTTTTGTGTTATTTTTAATCTTGAATTTTTCGAAAAATTCAAAAAAAATTTGAAAAATTTTACAAAAAAAAATATTTTTGTTTTTGTTTTTAACTTGATTAATCAGGTGATATTGGTGAGAGATAGATGTGTAATGAGTTTCCACTCTTGATATGTTGGGTTTCTATTAAGTCCCAAGGATCATTTATAAGCATTGAAACACATGTGAATACACAAAGGAGAATGACGGAATCATACTCACAATGAACAGATTGGATGCTAGGAAGAACAAAACTTTTGCTCCTCCTTGTGAAGCTCTCGACCAAGCATCAATTTTGGACTCCATGGATGAACTTCAAGCTCCAAGCTTTGTTGATGAATTCCATGCTCATGAATAGGTTTCCGTAACACCTTGGATGACCCTTTATGTGCTAGCAAAGGCAAAATTTGCCACAAATCTTCCATCTTCATTCTTGTTATTCACGGTTTTAGTAAAGAAAAATGAGAGAGAATAAACTAGGCCCTTGGCCGAATTCTCAAAGAGAAGAGAGAGAGAGAGAGAGAGATATCTTGTGTTAGGTTTCCAAAACCTAATAATATCATATACCAAAATTTGGTATTTGCCTTTCAAAAAGGTCAACCAAAATTTTGGAGCCAAAAAGCAAATGATGCCTTTTCAACCACTTCCATCAAGTCACATCACTCATGAATAGTGACTGGTGTCAATCACTCAAAGTGAAAGACATCTATCACTTGATTGACGAATGATGTGACGTTGATACGACTTGCGATTTGACACTTGATTTGGCTTAGGTGCTGCACTCGAATTCGAAATGCGAATGCGCTCGCAAATAATCCCGGGCTCGAGTTCGTTAATTCCAAATTAACGAATTATCCGTTGTGTCGTAATTAAATCCAATTTAATTAAATAATCATGCCAAGCATAATTACTATTTAAGTCGCTAACGAATTAATTCTAAATTAATTCGTTCGCCCGAATTAAAATCCAATTTTAATTCCGCGTCGAAATCTAATTTCGTTTAATATATCGAATATTTTAATTTACCGATTAATTCCAAATTAATCGTTCTCTCTCTTTAAATGATATTTTATCCTAGAAAAAATATCTCCGTAATTAATCCCAGATTAATTTTCTCTCTCATCTAATTAATGACAGATTAATAAAGTGTGAGTCAGATGTCAACGGTGAATCTTCGGGAAGCGACCCATGAGATCCCCGGATATGTTGGTAGTAAATACGGTTATCAGACTATCCGAACACGTAAGTACCTAGTACTACGTTTTACTGATTTACAAGACAAGGTTGTCTTCTAGTAAAGCGCCATGCCTACCCAATTCTCCAGAAACATGCTTACAGGAATAAGCGATCTATATCAGGCGTAGTATACGTAGTATCGTGTATATCGATCCAGTATCGGGTGGTCATGTGCAAGGACTGGGACTGGAATTGTGTCTGCCCCGTATGAAGCATATATCGGATGTCTGGTAACTAGTCTCTATAATCGGATATACATGACCTAGTCATAATATCCCGATAGCTGCAGCATATAAGAGAACAAGTTTCGTATCCTACGTGATCATCATCTCCACTATAACTGAAGTGATATTTCCATCTTGACATCACACCCAACACACTACGATTCTCAATATACCCAGAAGAGGCGTACACATAACTAGTTAAAGCCCTGGACAACCAAGACCAAAGTATATTGATTGTCGCAAGTATTAGCGGTGCAAGTCTCAGGTTAAGACCAAATACACCTACCCTGAATTCAGACTTCCATAGACACATAGTTATACTACCAATGGAACTCCGAAGGGGTCTATCCAGAGCGAAGCTATTTTCTGAACCATCGGTAAAACACAACCTCCTATTACAATTGCATGAGTATCCAATACCCAAATATATGAGAACTATGATGTTATGCTCCCACAACATGCACAAGTGTAATACTAGTCTATTCTGCATTATCGATGTCCAATCTCGATAATACTATGACTAGGGATATTTAATGATTAAACCTTCA
This sequence comes from Zanthoxylum bungeanum, assembly GCA_019454045.1. NCBI lineage: Eukaryota > Viridiplantae > Streptophyta > Magnoliopsida > Sapindales > Rutaceae > Zanthoxylum > Zanthoxylum bungeanum. The sequence continues at coordinate 5,357 of SKCR01026821.1, read as the reverse complement.
TGGATTGATACTGTCTCATATCATCTCAATCCAGGTACTAATCATATGGACCTTCTATCATTTATACATCTAGGTGATCTAATCACAAATGATAAAAGAGCAATTTCTTTTGTCACATAGTTAATTTGTACAACAACACCATGATCTGTACAAATAGTGATGCTATGGGTCATAATTTTCCAACATGATATGTATCTCAAACACATTTTCGAAACAAGTTAATTTTTATTTATTTCCTTTTGAATTATTTAATTTTTCAATTCTCCATAAAACAAACCAATGCCAGTCTTGGATCTTGAGTAAGAATCACTCAATGGAAGGAAAAACGCTTAATATATTTTGAGGGTTTTTCGCGTGCAAATTGGTAGCCAATTTAATATCTTTGTTAAGGTCTCATCATCATACACCCTTAAACATGCATTCTAAATACATAATAAAGCGCGTAAGTAAATATAATAATGATATGCGGGTGGATATTTAAACATTGTTCCTAGAACAAATCTCTTCATTTCTTCTCTCCCGCTAGCACAAGTATTTACTTCTACCCGTTACACTACACTTCTAAAGAAACCTCATTTACATTGAGGGGAATAGGTGAGAAGAGAAATACACAGAGAAAAGAGGTAATAGGCTGGACACGCAGGTCCAATTAATAAATTCTAAATTTATTACAACAATTTCTAAAATTGCCCCACCCTTCTAATATCCATCCGATATACATTATTCATGCATCGCAATCATGTATTCACACAAGCTTGTTATCAATCAATCTAATCCAATTAATTAATCTGAATATTAATGACCATCCAATGTTCAAACAACGATTTGATTTTGTGCGAGTCAAACTCGTTTTGCGAATAAGTACTCAAAGTACGAATTCTTGAATTAAATTAAACTACAACATTAAATCCAATTTAACTTGTATTTAATACTAATTCACTATTTAATTCCAAATTAATATTACACTTTATAAACGAACCTTTACGACTTAGATTCCAATATAATCGTTACGGGTCTCAATGCCTGATTATCATCCAATGTCGTTTAATTAAAGTCTAATGGGCTTTGAATTAATTTCTTAAGGCGTGGGCTTCGGCAACTAAAGCCCAATCAAGGAATCACCTCATAAGCCTAGAAATCAATTTGGGCCCATTAGGCCCAATTAAACTTTAAGGCCCAATTTTTCAAATTTGAACTTTATGGAGTGGTTTAGGCCCAATATGGATCCAATCCACTTGGCCCAAACCTACTTGTCCCAACCAAGTCCATAAGGCCCAAATCCAACAATTCAAGCCCAATTTCTAAAATAGGCCCAATTAATTAAATTACCAAATTCCAAAATTTATAACTTAATTAACCTAAGTGTAAAGCCATAATTAATTAATCAATTTAACATTTCCGAAACATCAATTAACCTAATTAATTATGCTCATTATAATCAAAACATATCCAACACATTTTAATCAAAATCAATTCATTTTCATGCTTCCTTTGTCTCGATCAATTAGGGTTATTTATGTCCGATTCGGTTTCAATCCAATTAAATCCACAATCGACATTAAATCGACATTTCCAATAGTTTCCAACTCATCCAATGAATCAAAAATCAAAGAATCCAAGACATTAGGGCATCAATGTATTCGGCCAAGCCTTACATTTTGGAGAAAATTATTCCAAATCAATTTTCATGAAATTGATCACATACAACTTCAATTAAACATCATTCAAGCATACTCAATCGAACAATTTCATCAAATCATGTTCAAATCGATTTTACCCAATTTTAACCCTAAAAAATTTCATGCTCAAAATGGCTCAAGATACCATTGTTGGGTTTCTATTAAGTCCCAAGGATCATTTATAAGCATTGAAACACATGTGAATACACAAAGGAGAATGGCGGAATCATACTCACAATGAACGGATTGGATGCTACGAAGAACAAAACTTTTGCTCCTCCTTGTGAAGCTCTCGGCCAAGCATCAAATTTGGACTCCATGGATGAACTTCAAGCTCCAAGCTTTGTTGATGAATTCCATGCTCATGAATAGGTTTCCGTATCACCTTGGATGACCCTTTATGTGCTAGCAAAGGCAAAATTTGCCACAAATCTTCCATCTTCATTCTTGTTATTCACGGTTTTAGTAAAGAAAAATGAGAGAGAATAAACTAGGCCCTTGGCCGAATTCTCAAAGAGAAGAGAGAGAGAGAGAGAGAGATATCTTGTGTTAGGTTCCAAAACCTAATAATATCATATACCAAAATTTGGTATTTGCCTTTCAAAAAGGTCAACCAAAATTTTGGAGCCAAAAAGCAAATGATGCCTTTTCAACCACTTCCATCAAGTCACATCAATCATGAATAGTGACTGGTGTCAATCACTCAAAGTGAAACACATCTATCACTTGATTGACGAATGATGTGACGCTAGATGTGACTTGTAATTTGACGCTTGATTTGACTTACGTGCCGCACTAGAATTTGAAATGCGAATGCGCTCGCAAACAATCCCGGGCTCGGGTTCGTTAATTCTAAATTAACGAATTATCCGTTGTGTCATAATTAAATCCAATTTAATTAAATAATCATGCCAAGCATAATTACTATTTACGTCACTAATGAATTAATTCTAAATTAATTCGTTCGCCCGAATTAAAATCCTATTTTAATTCCGCGTCGAAATCCAATTTCGTTTAATATATCGAATATATTAATTTACCGATTAATTCCAAATTAATCGTTCTCTCTCTTTAAATGAGATTTTATCCTAGAAAAAATATCTCCGTAATTAATCTCAGATTAATTTTCTCTCTCATCTAATTAATCTCAGATTAATAAAGTGTGAGTCATACGTCATCGTTGAAACTTCGAGAAGCGACCGATGAGATCCTCGGATATGTTGGCAGTAAATACGGTTATCGGACTATCCGAACACGTAAGTACCTAGTACTACGTTTTACCGATTTACAAGACAAGGTTGGCTTCTAGTAAAGCGCCATGCCTACCCAATTCTCCAGAAACATGCTTACAGGAATAAGCGATCTATATCAGGCGTAGTATACATAGTATCGTGTATGTCGATCCAGTATCAGATGGTCACATGTAAGGCTTGGGCCTAGAATTGTGTCCGCCCCGTGTGAAGCACATATAGGATGTCTGGTAACTAGTCTCTATAATCGGATATACATGACCTAGTCATAATATCCCGATAGCTGCAGCATATAAGAGAACAAGTTTCGTATCCTACGTGATCATCATCTCCATTATAACTGAAGTGATACTTCCATCTTGACATCACACCCAACACACTACGATTCTCAATATACCCAGAAGAGGCGTACACAGAACCGGTTAAAGCCTTGGACAACCAAGACCAAAGTATATTGATTGTCGCAAGTATTAAAGGTGTAAGTCTCAGGTTAAGACCAAATACACCTACCCTGAATTCGGACTTCCATAGACACATAGTTATAGTACCAATGGAACTCCGAAGGGGTCTATCCAGAGCGAAGCTGTTTTCTGTACCATCGGTAAAACACAACCTCCTATTACACTTGCATGAGTATCCAATACCCAAATATATGAGAACTATGTTGTTATGCTCCCACAGCATGCACAAGTGTAATACTAGTTTATTCCGCATTATCGATGTCCAATCTCGATAATACTACGACTAGAGATACTTAATGATTAAACCTTCATGGATTGATACTGTCTCATATCATCTCAATCCAGGTACTAATCATATGGATCTTCTATCATTTATACATCTAGGTGATCTAATCACAAATGATAAAAGAACAATTTCCTTTATCACCTAGTTAATTTGTACAACAACACCATGATCTGTACAAATAGTGATGATATGGGTCATAATTGTCCAACATGATACGTATCTCAAACATATTTACGAAACAAGTTAATTTTTGTTTATTTCCTTTTGAATTATTTAATTTTTCAATTCTCCATAAAACTGACTAAAATAGATCTTCATATGCTAAGTTTACAAGTATTATCAACATGCATGGTAACATACAGACATGAGTTGCAATTGATGAGTTTGTAATATTCAGTGCTATAGTTTAATTGAAGAAGCATCTAAAAAAGCGATGGGATTAAAAAAAAATATTATGCAAAAAAAAAAAGTATGAGATCCAAGTTATTAAGTCCGTAGGTTGTTTTAACACCTAGTGCCCTAAAACCAACTGATTTGGGAGTCACTGGCCCAAAGCTCGCTACAGGGATCAAAGATGTTGCAAAAAAAAATATATCTTAAGTCTGAGTAATTAAGTCTGTTGGGGTGTCTTAACACCTAGTGCCTTAAACTCAACTGATTTGTGAGTAACTGACCCAAAGCTCCCTACATAGATGAAAGATATTGTATATAAATAAAAAATAATAATAATAAATAAAAAATAATAATAATAAATAAAACCATAAAAAATTATTCCATTGCTTAAAAAAAATGTGAATTCTGATATACCTTTAGGACAAAAATATTACTCTCTTTTCAACTACACTTGTGACTATTGTGGGAAAAATGAGTTGATTAATATTTTACTGGTTGTGCATATGAAGAATGGTAAAAATTATCTGAGAATTTACTTATTGGGTAATTTAGAAAGAAAGAAAACAACTACTAACTTGGAGTACAAAAACTTCACTTGTTTAGTCACTAATTTCTTTATTATCTTTTCTTTTGTCTTTTTACTTTTGTGTGCATTAGTTTTACTATCTTTTTACTTTTATCAAACGTTTGTGGGTATCGTTGCTGTAAACCCTCACGAGACTACAACTCGTCCACTATGGACACTTAGAGGTTTAAAGACTTGTGGTATATGCTAAATCAACTGTGATCCCTACGAAAGTGGCTTAGCTTAATTCTAAAGATGCTTATATTATTTTATTTTGTTGTTTTGCTCGAGGACTAGCAAAATATTAGGTTTGGGGGTTTGATGAGTGGTAATTATATAACTATTTCCACCCATTTAACCTAATATTTTGTATAGTTTCTCTAGTTTTATGAACATTTTGATGCTTTTTTTGTTTATTTTGAAAATAAAAAATAATATTGGGACTTAATGGAATCAACTCGGGGATAAAACGATGAAATCCGGAGCAAAAAAAGGTCAAAAATGAAAATTTACTGTACGCATCACAAAGTGAAATCCTAAATTCTAGTTTTGCGCAAGTTTGGTATTTTGGCCATAACTATTTCATCCGATTTGATTGAGCTGATTCAAGTTCCAGATTAAAGATGACTTAAAAATCTACAATTTTTAAATTTTAAATATTTTTTAATCTCGAAGTTTTCAATACCGAAATTAATGAAACATCCAATATGTTTTGTATAATTA
>SKCR01026820.1:0-60148 GCA_019454045.1 Zanthoxylum bungeanum | reverse complement strand
TGTGATTTGGTGTGATTTCATTTTGTGTGTTTATTTTTTACAGGTTAAGTTATTTCAGGATGGAAGAAGTTATCGAAAATCTTCACAACCAATTTCATTCTCTCCCTCAAAAATCTCTGATGAAAGTTTACAAAGCTCTCTTGGAACGGATGAGACTACTGATGATCAAATGTATTCCTACTGATATTCGTTGGATTATTGAATCACAGGTCCGATTGGCAGGTGAGTCCTCTGATCATTTTATTTCACATCTGCCTAGTTTAGGAAGAAGCACCTATGCTAAAAAGAGAAGAGCCAAAAGAATGGGTGTATGCTACAAATGTGCTCGCATGTTTTGTAATACTCGTTGTCGTTCTTTAGGAATGTTGTCTGATAACCGTGAAGATAAGATTAATTTCATTAGAGATGGCTTGAGTAAGGAGTCTTTGGATGACATATCTAGAACTCTTGAGACGCATCCCAGTGGATATGTGTATCACGAAATTCGTGTGTTATATGCACAATTCCAAAAGGAAAGACAACATTTAAGTCTCGGGAATTTGACTCAAAAAGACCCTGGTTACCAATTTATAAGAAAATTGGATGGGAAGTTTGTCTCTGACGCATAGACGTCAATCAAGCCGCTACTTTTCTTGTACATATTATATCTCTTTGTCTTTTCCTAATAATTGTGATTTGTTTTGTTGTTTTCTTTTATTTTCTCTGATAGGATCCAGACCTTTTTGACTTTCACGATTTATTTTACTATTTAACTAATAATTTTCATTTGGCAGGTACTAGTGCTATTATTTTACTCACCCTTTTCAGGTGTTATAAATTCAACTCATCATTGCACTTTTGAAGACATCCAGAGTAAAACATGGAAGCCACTTCAAGAAGACGAGTTGAAAATATCTGTGTGTTTTGCAGTACTAGTGTTGGTGTTAAACCAGAATACATAGCGGTAGCACAGAAATTGGGTCAAGTCTTAGCTGCAAGGAATATGCACTTAGTATATGGCCGTGGCAATCTTGGACTAATGGGGATCGTTTCAAAGGCTGTACAGGAATGAGGCAGTCAAGTCTTGGGAATCATCCCAAAACCCTTGGCGGAGGCGAATCTAATTGGACCATCAAACGGAGAAGAACTAATTGTGCCAGGTATGTCTGAACGACTAGTAGAAATGATTAACCATGCTAATGCTTTTATTGCTTTGCCAGGTGGCTTGGGTACAATGGAGGAAATATTTACAGTGTTATCTTGGGTGAACTTGAACATACACCAGAAACCAATTGGGCTGTTTAACGTTGAGGGATTTTATGATTTTCTTTGTGTATTTCTTGATGATGCCCGGAGAAATGGGTTCGTGACAAAACCTATGAAAGAACTCCTCTTTACTGCCAGAACTGCTTCGGATCTAATTGACCAAATCTTAGCTTTTGAACCAAAAATTGACCCTATCATTTTAAAAATAAATTGGTCCGAAAATGATCGTGGTAAAAGGCGTCGGATAAATCTGGATCTTAACCTTTAATTTTCATGTAGAATTTCAGCTAACCAGGTACTATTTTCTAAACTATTCTTCTACTGTTTAAGACATTGTGGACAATGTCTCATTTAGGTTTGGGGGAGGGGAATTGTTAATAGTATCTTGTTTTTATTGTGTTATTTTAGTCCAAAATTTTTCGAAAAAAAATTGAAAAATTTTACAAAAAATTAAAAAAATATTTTGTGTTTTTGTGTTTTTAATTTGATTAATCGGGTGAAATTGGTGAGAGATAGCTGTGTAAGGAGTTCCCACTCCTGATACGTATTTCAACCCATTTTCGGAAAAAGTTAAATTTTGTTTATTTCCTTTTGAATTATTTAATTTTTAAATTCTCCATAAAACTGACTAAAATGGATATTTATATGCTCAGTTGGCAGGTATTATCAACATGCATGGTAACATACAGACATGAGCTGTAATTGAAAAGTTAGTAATATTCAGTGCTCTAGTTTAATTGGAGGAAACATCTCAAAAAGCGATGGGGTAAAAAAAATACGTCTGAGATCCGTGTTATTAAGTCTGTAAGGGTGTTTTAACACCTAGTGCCCTAAAGCCAACTGGTTTGGGAGTCACTGGCCCAACACTCGCTACATGAATCGAAAGATGCTGCAAAAATATATATATATGAAGTCTGAGTAATTAAGTCCGTAGGGGTGTCTTAACACCTAGTGTCATAAAGCCAACTGGTTTGGGAGTCACTAGCCCAAAGCTCGCTACATAGATGGAAGATATTGTATATAAATAAAAAAATTAAAAAGAAAGAAAAAAATCAGAAAAATTATTCCATTGCTGCAAAAATGTGTGAATTTTGATAAAACTTTAGAACAAAAATATTATTCTCTTCTCAACTGCACTTGTGACTGTTGTGGGCGAAAATGAGTTGTTTAATATTTTGTTGGTTGTGTATATGGAGAATGGTAAATATAATCGGAGAATTTATTTATTCGGTAATTTAGAAAGAAAGAAAACAACTAGTAACTTGGAGTAGAAGTTTCACCTGATTAGTCACTAACTTCTTTATTTTCTTTTCTGTTGTCTTTTTACTTTTGTGTGCATTAGTTTTTACTATCTTTTTAAAACGTTTGTGGGTATCGTTGCTGTAAACCCTCACGAGACTACAACTCGTCCACTAGGGACACCTAGGGGTTTAAAGGCTTGTTGCATACGCTAAAAGCAACCGTGATCCCTACGAAAGTGGCTTAGTTAAATTTTATTTTAAAGATGTTTATGTTATTTTATTTTGTGTTTTGCTCGAGGACTAGCAAAATGTTAGGTTTGGGGGTGTGATGAGTGGTAAATGTATCACTATTTCCCACTCATTTGACCTAATATTTGGTATAGTTTCTTGAGTTTTGTGAATATTTTGATGTGTTTTGTGATATTTTGTAGATAAATAAAGTTTCAGGACATTCTGGAGGTGATTTGGAGCCAAAACAGTGAAAAACAGACAAAAAAGCAAACTCGTCATTTGGCGCGTCGCGACATCTAACTTGTGCCGCCTCATACTAACATGCGCCGGGGACACGTGTCAGATCTGAGAAGTTTGACTTTGCTAACATGCGCCGAATCTGCTAACGTGCACCGTGCCATGTGTCAACATCACAGCCGATCATGCTAATGTGCGCCGTGCCACGTGTCGTCATCCTATGGTGCCGACAATCGCCATCGCCATGTGTCATCCACGTCATTGCCATGTCATCAGAAGACCTAGTCAAATGCCGAGTCAGCTTGCCACTTGGCGTCCACGTCATCATCAGCCAATCACATTTCGCCACATGTCGCAATCCTACGGTGCCGACAATCACTATCTCCATGTGTCGCCACATCATCGCCACGTCACTGTAATTATTGAATTAATCATCCAAAATACCACTTCATCGGATAAGAATCTCGGCGGACTAATCAGAATGTGACATGTGTCGCGTCGCGACGCGTGATCCTTGCGCGTCGCGACACGGAGAGCCTATCAAGGCCTATAAATTCAGCTCGAGATTTCAGTTTCAGATGTACCTTCCTCTCTGTAATTCCCTAAATAAATAAGGAGTTTGTATCTAGTTTTTTTTTTTTTAATTTTAGTTTTGTTAATAATTTTTATTTACTTTCTCTAATAGTAATTTACTGTCTTTACTTTTTCAGTTTTTACTATTCAGCTATGAGGAGGTAACTTCCCCCTGCTAGGGTGAAAGGTAAAACTTTTATTAATGCTATTTAGATTAATCTCCCTTAATTTTAATATATTCACTACTTAAAATTTGACTTAACAAGAATACAGTTATGTTGGTCGGTTGGTAATCAATTATAAACTGGTTTTAATTTGACTAAGCAAGGATACCGCCTGGTTGGTCGGTTGGTAATTTACCGCCTATATCGCTGGTTTATGGATAAATATTGATACCGCATTTATGGCAGGTCGGACTTAATTTGACTTAATCCGGTTACCGCCAATATGGCTGGTTGGTAATGTTATCACAAGTTAATATATTATATTAAGGGAGATATCTAAAATAGTAGTGGTAAAATTAGATCCTTTAACCTTAGCAATTTATTTTATTGTAATTTTACTTTTCAGTATTTACTTTACCGCATTTACTTTTCAGCATTTTACTTTATGTCTTTTATTTTTAAGTTTTTACTAGCCCTAGTTATGTGTTGTAACTAAGTTAGTTATCTGTGGTTGTGATGAATTTTAATATCACCGGTTTATAAGGGGTTATTTTATAGTTTTGGTAATTTAAAGGTTTACTTATTAAGTCTTAAGCTTAATGCGTCTTGTTAACTGGCCACTAATGAGATTGATCTGGTAAATCTAAAATAAACTTGACAAAGGAATTTTAGGTTTCAGCCTTAGACTTAATGCCCTACGATCTTCCTTGAGGATAGATAACCCTTTAATAGATTTCCTTACAGGATAGACATATACCTGTCGGGCAGGGGTAACCACAATTGGAACTTAATCTTAATGAATCCAGGTAATTTGGTTGACATAGACATATGGTTCAATTGGGTTATAATAGGTATTTGCATCTGACTATCGACAGAGGCTTTTGCATAATTTCGAGTTTCAGGTTAGTAAACCGATATAATACACAAACATGAAATAACCACTTCATCTTTTAAAAGATATTGGATAGATTCACAACCATTGATAGTTTCTTAATATTGAATTTTATTTAATATAATTTTGAGCAATTTTATTTACTTGTTTTTAAGTTTAAAATCATCACCATTTCAAATAAATCAATAAACCTGTTAGATACTAGTAATAATTTGACCTCATAAAATTAATAGATTAGGTATTAAGTCATCGTGGGATCGATAATTTTTATACTACTTAAACGATACGTGCGCTTGCATTATACGCATGTGAAAACACCGGTCAAAAAGCTTATTCTGCTGTGCCATCCTGACGTATGTAGGACAGCCCCAATTCCTAAAATAATTAAGATTCATTATCCTACTAGTCCATATCTCATACGGAGTCATAGGAACAACTTCGGAAGGAATCTTATTCAAAACACGAGGGGCAGTTAAAAGAGTATAACCCCATAAGTAATAAGGCAGATCTGTAAAACTCAACATAGATTGAAACATATCCAATAATTTCTGATATCTCTTTTCAAATACTGCATTGTATAGTGGAGTACCCGGAGGAGTATATTGAGCAAGAATCCCAATCTCTTTTAAATAATTAGTGAACTCACCACTCATATCTTCACCATCTTGATTCGATCGAAGACATTTAATATATTTTCCAGTTTGTTTTTCTACTTCATTTCAGAATTCTTTGAACTTATCAAAGGTATCCGATTTATGTTTCATCAAATAAATATAACCGCGCCGTGACATATCATCGATAGAAGTAACAAAGTATGAAAAATCAATATGAGCAGTCTGACTCATGGGACCACATACATCAGAATATATGAGTTCCAATAAGTCAGTGGCTCGATGTCCCACACCTGAAAATGAGGCTTTGGTCATTTTTCCCTAAATGCAAGATTCACAAATCAGATAGGGTTCAATAATAAGATCCTGAATCAACCCTTTCCTAACCAACTGAGTTGGGCGTCTCATGCTTATATGACCTAACCTCATATGCCAAAGTTCAGTATTATTTATTTCAGACAATTTACGTTTATTAATCATAGTATTCAAGATATCTCGAGAAGTATGCAAAATATAATGACCACTCTCATTTGGACACACAAAGATCTGAATATTATTTTTATTATATAAATACAAGAAACAGTTCTTAATATTTACATGATATCCCTATGTATTTAATTTAAAAAGTGATGTAATATTAGCTATACATCTTGGTACAACATAATAGTCATATAATAAAAGTCTCCCACTGGGTAAGGGAATCTCGCATAATCCTACTACAACCGCATCCAGAGAGTCACCACTTCTGAAACGCAACTGCATCTCTTTTGGTTTTAGTCATCTACTTTCCTTAAGCACCTGCAACGAATTGTAAATATGAACAGGACAAGCAGAATCTAAAATCCAACTAGAAGTCACAGCTTCACAAGGTAAAAAGATATCAATAATAGGAAAAATAAAAATACCTGATGTAGATGCTTTTTCCTTTCTGATCTAGGATATGTAGTCTGCACAATTCCTCTTCCAGTGTCTGATCCTACTGCAATGGTGGCATTCATCTTCAATAGCTCTTTTTGGCTTCGTTATTTTTTTCTATAGAGGAACATTGGAACCCTTCTTCTTATTTCCCTTATTCATATTCCCTTTCGGCTTGAACTGGGAAGAAGCGAAAAGTGAAGTGAGTTTTAGAGGGCGAGTCGAAACTCTATTCTTTAAATCCTCCTCCACTGTGAGAAGCATCCCATGCAACTCACAGTAAAAATAGTGAATCCCATTCATGTTGAAATACATCATAAACTGACGATATGATCTCGGGAGCGAACCTAGAATGACACTTCTTCCCAAAGTATCATTGAGAGGGAAATCACATCGCCTCAATTGCTCGATAAAATCGATCAAATGAAGCACATGCGAACTCATTGCCTATCCCTCATCTAGTCTCGAATGGAACAGTTTCATTGTAACTCTGTGAACCAAGATTTTTTCTTGATTCATGAACAGTTTATGAAGTCGAGTCATCATATTGTATGCATCATGCATATCATAATACTGCCTTTTGAGTTTTGGAACTAGTGAACTGAGTGTAAACACTGCATTTTTGCATGAAGCCCGATGATGAACCTCGAATAGAGGCACTACCCGATAAGTTGCGGAAGTCGCGGGAAACAGACGTCGGAAGGGAAAATTGAATAATAAATACCTCGTCAAAATTTAACTCGCTAATTAGCCTCAGGTTCACTTGATTGATCTCTGTTTTAAAATATTAGCCTCGGCCCAAAACCCTCGCAACCCATGAAAAGCCCACTTGGCCCAAAACCCCCGCACACATCCAAAGCCCATTTCGCCCAAAGCCCAATCCAAATAATTAAAACATTTAAAACACATGTCACAAATTAAATCAAATCAAATCAAATTAAATCAAATCCAATAAATCAAATCAAATCTCCTTCCTAAAATAAATAAATCCCTCTTATAAACTAAATAAATCACCTTCCAAATTTAATATATTCCCCACCAATCACACAATATCCTTTCCTTATAACAAATTAATTAAAGATATCCCCCATTATTGCATGATCTTTGTTTCCTTCCCATGCAAGGAAAACCCTAGCCCACCCTTATAAAAAGGGACATAAACCAAACCCTTCCCTTGGATCATTCACGGAAATAGCAAAAAAAAACCAGAAAACCACTCACGCCATAACTCTCTTCTTCCTCAATATCTTTCTCTCTCTCTAAAATTATCAAAGAAGATAAACCCTAAAACACACAACCTTCATCCTTCTTGGCTCACGGCTAAACAAAAAACACAAAGGGGCCACTCTCTGAATCTCTTATCATACCTTTCTCTCGCCCCCCACACATCTCACCTCTCTCTCAACCATGACAGCCCACAAGACATAGCTTTTCTTATCCTCTCTCATCTCGGCAGAAACCAAACAAAAAGCCCTAATCTCCCTCTAGCATACTCACGGCTCTCTCAGCCCCCAAACACACTCAGCACACCGACTCACACCAAAGAACGAATCAAAGCCCTCACCGATCAAAACCAACGACGAAGACAATAAGCCAAAGACAATAAGCAGTAACAAACCGAAACAACCACATCACCGACCAGCAAAGCCACTGACCGAATAAACAAATCGATAAAAATAACACCAAAACTGAGTTTAAAGCCATAAGCCTTGAGCCCGTGAAAACAGTCCAGAAAATAGTCCAAACCAGTCCCAAAACAGTCCCTAAATCGGTCCAAAACAGTCCCTAGAATAACCTAAAATAGTGAGCAAATACGATGACCAAACAGCAGCTAAAACAGTGAAGAAAGATAGAGAAAACAGCAGCAAAAATAGTGAAACAGTGAAGGAAATAGCGAAGTGGTAAACCAGAAAAATAACGGAGCATTAACCCTTCCGGCGATGACGTAACACACTCCCGAGAAGCGACTTAAAAGGTAAGACCTGAGGGCACCTTTTGTTGTATTTTATTTTGTCATCTTGGAAACGGCATGCTTGGTTGGACGTGGAATATGTCCAACTGGTTGGACGTGGAATATGTCCAACAGGGCATGCGAAGTCTTATATTGAAAACGGCCAAATTCTTTGGTCATATATTTATTATTTCGCATTATAAATCTTTTACTATTTCGCATTTAATTTCTGTTAATTGTTGTTTCATTATTCCGCATTTATTTTGTGTTATTTATCTTTCTTCATTGTTTCGCATGTTTGTCTCTTCGGTTATTTATGGTTATATGCATTATCATGTTTCATGTATGTCAATATTGGGTTAGTAATTGAGTGTTGCCTCTCATGGTATATCGGATGGAAACCCAGATGTAAATTCCGTAGCCGAATCCGAATGGATGGTAGTACGGTCTGTACTTGGGATACAACTACACGTACAGCTAGGGGAAACACTCATGCATGTGTTTATACTATTGCATAAATATTTTCATTACAATTGGCATAAGTAAGGGACCATTCCGAACCCAACGGTTTGAGGTTTTCCCTTGCGAGGGGTGAGTGCAGCCTTAAATCATTTCCTAGTTTACACTGGGTGGCGACTCCATTTTTATTTCTTCGGTTTAGTCACCCACGGGCTACTCCGTACTCCCGACCGGACCAGGAGCCCGAGACAACGTCGTCCACTTCTATACCTTGTCTACAGTCTGGCGACTCCACTGGGGATAGAGAATCGGCCCCGAAATAATGTCTTGTAATGTTTGCAATTTTTTCTTTAGTTAATCGTGTCTGCAAGTGGGTTGGGAACAAGAGGTTTAACCAAAAGGCATTATTAGAGTTGGATAATGGTTTCTTCCTTCATTCACTACCTTTTTGTAGCCAAAAGGAAAAGCTGTGAAGACATCTAGATAATCATTTTCTCAACGTTTACCTTGATGGACTAATTTGGAGGATCTATTGTTTATTCCTGTCACCAAGGCGATAAGAGCCTAAGAGGCAAGGGTATTTAAGAGAGTTCGCTCCACCCTCCCTCTAGGGAATCTTCAACAGAGAAATCCATTTGATAGTCCTTCAGGTATCGAGAAGTCATTTTCACTCGAAGCGGTGGATCGTTATATGGTATCATCACTCGTTGGCACGTACCTTAGGGTATAAAAAAAGGTGCGTTCACTTGGTCGGTCGAACCCTTGAGTGGGGAGACCTAGTTATGGGCAATCCTTCATCGGCGGGAGCCTTTGTGTATACCCCTATAAACCCGCATGTGAACCATAGTTGTATGACCTATAGAAGCCACCCTTTTTTACTTGTGTTTGTGACCATCATCATTGGATTCAGTTGGACCTCTTGTCATGAGATGTGAACTTGTTGGGACATTTAAACTGTGACGAGTTTGTGTCTTATGACGATTGGGCTAAGAGTTTCTATAATTCTGATGGGCCACTTATCATTTGAAGTTGTTTAGCCACATTATCGCAAAAGTGTAAACCTGTTGGGCCTTTTACAACTGGGACAAGTTTACACCTCGCAATAATATGATTGAATGCTTTGAAATGATAATGGGCCACTTGTATGAAAACCTTGATGGGTTTAGAAAGTCCAAATATGATCCAAATATGCTAGAAGCATGAGTTCGATATCCGCACTGGTTTTCATCCAGAAAGGATACGCCTTGTTACAGAATGTTTGTATACTTTTGGACGCTTCTAAGTTCATCCCCATGTCCACGGTTGCCGAAAGCCCAATTCATCATTTCTAGACAACGGCGTGATCCCATAATAGGCTTAGTCCATGTTGTTAATAGGCAGTCTTTGTCTTTTACCGATGGAAAGGGACAAAAACGGCCAAGGTTCACCCCGTAGCATATGAGAGAATGATTTTGTGTACCCACATTGGTGCATGGAATAAGCCATACCTAGGACAGAAATGGACTTACCACAAGTTTGGGAGAAATAAGGTCGGAAAGATATATTCTGTTTGATCAACTCAGGCATTTTATATATTCCATGCATCTCACGCATACACGCATCATGCTAACCCGTGTGTCTTAAAAGCCATCATAGATATCTGTTGGGTTAGGAAAAAAAGACTTGTCAAGAATAGTTTAGCAAACATGGGCATTAGGGAAAAGGAAGCCGAGAAACATAAAAATTTACGGCAAGAATAAAAAGACCATTGGGGGGCCTTCAGCAAAAAAAAAAGAAAAAAAATTGTGTGTTCTTAGTCCTTAATAGTTAGGCATAAGTCCGATGATGAAATTGTTTTCTTTAGGGCGAAACCTTAGAAATGATAAGTGCGAGAGGTACTCTCATCCGATATTTTGAGTAATTGATCTTGACTAGACTCACGAGCACTTAATTATAGGATCTTAACAGTGAAAGCCTGAGTAGTCGGCAAGGTGACAAGTTGAAGAGATTGCGGATCGATGAATGACCATTCCCTTAGATGTCCATCCTGACTTACTTGTGTTACGATATGTGGTATGGTTGGAAACAAAAGAAAAGTCTCTAAAGAAGAAAATATAAACCACCTATAACCGATAAGCGTGAGACTACCCATGTGCGAGTATTAGGACCACCATGAGGAGAAATGCTACCTTAAAGAGTAGGTGTGTAAAAAAAAATCATATCACATTGAGTACGGAAAAGTAATTTCAGAGCATGGTCAAGACATCTAGGTTGGTTTGACCCAATGATCCCATCCTTTGAAACAAAATCATCAAGTTGGCTTACCTAAGGATCAAGCTATAAAAGAACCTTAGCACACACACACTTTGAGTCTGGTTTAGATCATTTATTCAAACGGTCGGATTTGAGTTGCCTCGAGTACTTTGAAGACTCTTTGGTTTCGACACTGGGCATCCTTTAAGGGCAATAATATGAACAATTATTGGAACTATCTCGTAAAATAAAGTAATATGATGTGACAGTATGGGACACCACATCAAATGATCTACTTTGACCTAGTGCAAGTAGCAAAGAGCAGAAAGCTAAACCAAGTCTGGGGGCGACCAGTCTACCACCCCGCGAATAAGAGATATAATGGGAACTTGAGTCATGGGATCAAAGAAAACTGAGAAATCACCAGAAGAGAACTGGCAGAAAGAAATTGTAAGCAGGCCTAGGGGGCGATCAAAGATTTTTATAGGCGAAAGACACCGAAGGCACCAACAAGGCCTAACCCATCGGAATAGGAAATACATCCATGCATACATGCATACACGTCACATGCACACAATATATGTCTTGTTTTTGTTCACAGGTTTTGAAGAAAAGCGGCCAAGACACACAGTTCGGGAATAAGTCCCACAATCAATTCAGTTCAGGAACAAAGCTCGCACAATCAACATAAGTTTGGGAACAAAGCCCACATTCAGCAAAGTCAGGGAACAAAGCCCACACATTCAATACAGCTGGGGAAAAAAGCCCATATTCGGTACAACTTGGGAACAAAGCCCACTCTCTACACAGTTCGGGAACAAAGCCCAGGGAACAAGACCCACAACTCAATTTGGGAACAAGACCCACAATTCAACTCGGGAACAAGACCCACAAATCAAATCGGGAACATGACCCACAACTCAAATCGAGAACAAGACCCACAACTCAAATTGGGAACAAGACCCATAATTCAAATTGGGAACAAGACCCACAACTTAATTCGGGAACAAAATCCACTTGGTGGTTCGGGAACAAGACCTAGAGGTCAAAGTGCCTCGCCATCAACTCAACTCAGTAACGGTTCGAAAATGAACAATCTCTCATCAGTAACGGTTAAGAAATGGACCATCTCTAATCAGTAACGGTTCCGAAATGAACCATCTCACATCAGTAACAGTTCAGAAATGAGCCACCTTACATTAGTAACGATTCGGAAATGGACCACCTCACATCAGTAATGGTTCGGAAATGGACCATCTTTCATCAGTAACGGTTCGGAAATGAACCATCTCAACAAGTAACGGTTCGGAAATGGACCATCTCTCATCAGTAACGGTTCGGAAATAGACCATCTCTCATCAGGAACGGTTCAGAAATGGACCACAATCTCAAATCAGTAACGGTACAGAAATAAACCACCATCACATCAGTAACGGTTTGGAAATGAACCACCTATCAGTAACGGTTCTGAAATGGACCACCACCTCACATCAGTAACAGTTCGTAAATGAACCACCTATCAAATAATGGTTCGGAAATGGACCATCTCTCATCAGTAACGGTTCAGAAATGAACCATCTCTCAACAAGTAACGGTTCGAAAATGGACCACCATCACATCAGTAACGGTTCGGAAATGAACCACCTATCAAATAACGGTTCGAAAATGGACCATCTCTCATCAGTAACGATTCAGAAATATACCACCACTCCACATCAGTAACGGTTCGAAAATGAACCACCTATCAAGTAACGGTTCAGAAATGGACCATCTCTCATCAGGTTCGGTTCGGAAATGGACCACAATCTCAACTCAGTAACGGTTCGGAAATGAACCATCATCTCACATCAGTAACGGTTCGGAAATGAACCATCATCTTACATCAACTCAGTTCGAAGCATCTCGCAAAGCAGCAGGTAAGTACGACAGCCGACAACCCAAGTAAGTAAAAAAATGCATGCATGACTTTGATAGGATTGTCACTGTCACACACTGCACAAGTCCCATCAAAGTGGGGGCGACTGTAGACACTACATTTTTACATGAAGCCCGATGATGAGCCTCATATGGAGGCACTACCCGATAAGTTGCGGAATTCGAGGGAAACAGACGTCGGAAGGGAAAATTCAATAATAAATACCTCATCAAAATTTAACTCGCTAATTAGCCTCGGGTTCGCTTTATTGATCTATGTTTTAAAATATTAGCCTCGGCCCAAAACCCTCGCAACCCATGAAAAGCCCACTTCTCTCAAAGCCCACCAAAGCCCAATCCAAATAATTAAAACATTTAAAACACGTCATAAATTAAATCAAATCAAATTAAATTAAATCAAATCCAATTAATCAAATCAAATCTCCTTCCTAAAATAAATAAATCCCTCTCCTAAACTAAATAAATCACCTTCCAAATTTAATATATTCCCCACCAATCAAACAATATCCTTTCCTTATAACAAACTAATTAAAGATATCCCCCATTATTGCATGATCTTTGTTTCCTTCCCATGCAAGGAAAACCCTAGCCCACTCTTATAAAAAGTGACATAAATCAAACCTTTCCCCTGGATCATTCACGGAAATAAAAAAAAAAACCAAAAAACCCTTCACACCCTAAATCTCTTCTTCCTTAATCTTCTTTCTCTCTCTCTAAAATTATCAAAGAAGATAAACCCTAAAACACACAACCTTCATCCTTCTCAGCTATGGCTAAAGAACAAACACAAAAGGGCCACTCTCTCAATCTTCTATCCTACCTCTCTCTCACCCCTCACACAGCTCACCTCTCTCTCAACCACGATAGCCCATAAGACATAGCTTTTCTTATCCTCTCTCCTCTCGGCAGAAACAAAACAAAAAGCCCTAATCTCCCTCTAGCATATTCACGGCTCTCTCAGCCCCCTAAACACACTCAGCACACCGACTCACACCAAAGAACGAATCAAAGCCCTCACCGATCAAACCAACGACGAAGATAATAAGCCAAAGACAATAAGCAGCAACAAACACAAACAACCACAACACCAACTAGCAAAGCCACTGTTCGAATAAACAAACTGATAAAAATAACACCCAAACCAAGTTTAAAACCATAAGCCCTGAGCCCGTGAAAACAGTCCAAACTAGTCCCAAAATAGTCCCTAAATCGGTCCAAAATAGTCTGAAGATTAACCTAAAACAGTGAGCAAATACGACGACCAAACAGCAGCTAAAGTAGTGAAGAAAGACAGAGAAAACAACAGTGAAAACAGTGAAATAGCGAAGGAAATAGCGAAGTAGTAAACCAGAAAAATAACGGAGCATTAACCCTTCCGACGATGACATAACGCACTCCCGAGAAGCGACTTAAAAGGTAAGACCTGAGGGCACCCTTTGTTGTATTTTATTTTGTCGTCCTGGAAACAACATGCTTCGTTGGACGTGGAATATGTCCAACCGGGCATGTGAAGTCCTACATTGAAAACGGCCAAATTCTTTGGTCACACATTTATTATTTCGCATTTATTTCGCATTATTAGTCTTTTATTATTTCGTATTTAATTTCTGTTTATTATTGTTTCATTGTTCCGCATTTATTTTGTGTTATTTATCTTTCTTCATTGTTTCGCATGTTTGTCTCTTCGGTTATTTATGGTTATATGCATTATCATGTTTCTTGTATGTCAATATTGGGTTAGTAATTGAGTGTTGCCTCTCGTGGTATATCAGATGGAAACCCAGACGTAAATTCCGTAGCCCAATCCGAATGGACGGTAGTGCGGTATGTACTTGGGATACAACTCCACGTACCGCTAGGGGAAACACTCATTACAATTGGCATAAGTAAGAGACCATTCCGAACCCAATGGTTTGAGGTCTTCCCTTGCGAGGGGTGAGTGCGACCTTAAATTATTTCCCAGTCACACTGGGTGGCAACTCAATTTTTATTTCTCCGGTTTAATCCCCGCGGGCTACTCCGTATTCCCGACCGGAATGCGAGCCCGAGACAACGTCGTCCACTTATGTACCTTGTCTACACTGAGAATGTATGATTTAACTTTTAAATCATCGTCATTCCATTTCTGGAAAGTCTCAACTTCCTCAGGTGTAGAATCATCAGACACAGCAGGGGCAAAGGGCCTTCTAAAATATATCCCAACTTCTCAGATCCGAGGACAATCCTCCAATCCAAATCCCAGTATGCGAAGTTCTCAGCGCCTTCAAGCTTGTTCATATCCAGCATACGAGCAAACAGGTTGGTTGAAGATGCCGCCATCGTAAATCTATCATATAGATAGCGAAAATGATTAGCAAATAAAAAAGTTTCATATAATATCACAAAGCATTAAATCGATCATGGATTTTTAATCTAAAAATACCTCTCCCACTATTTAATGCAAAACCGTAATCCCCAAACAAAATACAAAGAATTCAATAGTGAAAAGTGGATCCTATGAATATATTTCAGTTCACAACTTTAACACATCCTCGCCTACATATATTCATTAGGTAGACAATGTTGGACAATTATGACCCATAACATCGCTATTTGTACAAATCATGGTGTTGTTGTACAAATTAACTAGGTGACAAAGGAGATTGCCCTTTTATCATTTGTAATTAGATTACCAAGATGTATAAATGATAGAAGGTCCATATGATTAATTCCGGATTCAGATGATATGAGACAGTATCAATCCACGAAGGTTTAATCATTAAATATCCCTAGTCAAAGTATTATCGAGATTGAACATCGATAATGCGTAAAAGACTAGTATTACACTTGTGCGCGTTGTGGGAGCATAACAGCATAGTTCTCATAAATTTGGGTATAGGATACTCATGTAAGTGTAATAGGAGGTTGTGTTTACGGATTGTACGGAAATAATTTCGCTCTGGATAGACCCTTCAGAATTCCATTGGTAGTATGACTATGTGTCTTTGGAAGTCTGAATCAGGGTAGGTGTATTTGGTCTTAACCTGAGACTTGCACCGCTAATACTTGCGACAATCAATATACTTTGGTTTTGGTCATCCAGGGCTTTAACAGGTTCTGTGTACGCCTCTTCTGGGTATATTGAGAATCGTAGTGTATTGGGTGTGATGTCAAGACAAAAGTATCACTCAAGTCATAGTGGAGATGATGATCACGTAGGATACGAAACTGGTGCTCTTATGTACTGCAGTCATCGAGATAATATGACTAGGTCATGATTATCCGATTATAGAGACTAGTTACCAGAGATCCGATATGTGCTTTGTACGGGGAAGACACAATTCCAGTCTCAGGCCTTACACGTGACATCCGATACTAGATCGTAATACGCAATACTACGTATACTACGCCTGATATAGATCACATATTCCTATAAGAATATTTTTGGAGAATTGGGTAGGCACGGTGCTTTGCTAGAATCCAACTATGTCTTGTAAATCGGTAAAAACATAGTACTAGGTACGTACGTGTTCGGATAGTCCGACGACCGGATTTACTGCCAACATATATGGGATCTCATGGGTCGCTTCCCGAAGATTCAACGAAGACGTATGACTCGCACTTTATTAATCTGGGATTAATTATATGAGAGAAAAAAATAATCTGGAATTAATTACGAAGATATTTTATCTGGGATAGAATATTATTTATAGAGAGAGAACGATTAATTTGGAATTAATCGATAAAATAATATTTTCGATATATTATACGAAATTGGATTTCGACGCGGAATTAAAATTAGATTTTAATTCGGGCGAATGAGTTAATTTAGAATTAATTCAAGACTTTTATACTGATTCCTCTTTGAGGGGTTGATTTTGAATGACTTTCTGATTTCGCCCGGATTACCTCCACTCCAGCGACGTGAATAGTAATTTTGCTAGGCATAATTATTTAATTAAATTTGATTTAATTACGTCGCAACAGAAAATTCGTTAATTTGGAATTAGCGAACCCAAGCCCGGGAGTGTTTGCGGGCGCACTCGCATTTCGAATTCAAGTGCGGCCCACAAGTCACATCAAGCGTCAAATCATTAGTCACTTTGATTGATGTGATGTCTAGTCACTTTGAGTGATTGACAACATGTCACTATTGATTGATGGTGGGGGTTGGATGGATTAAAAGCCATTTACCATTTATTTGATTTTTGGAATTTGACTTTTGTTTTAGTGTATTAGATACACAATCCACAAAAACCTAACACAACTCATTCTCTCCTCTCCTCTCTACACACTCTCGGCCAAGGGCCTTTTTCCTCTCAATTTTTGGCAAATGCCGTGAGCAAGGAGAAGCAATTGTAGAAATTTTATGGCAAAATTTCAAGTGTGCTAGCACACTTCCGGAGTCTTACGAAGGTGATAGGGAAACTCATCTGTGGGCATGGAGTCACATCCAAAGCTTGGATCTTGTAGGACCACCATGGCTGAATTTTTGGAGCACAAAAATGGAGCAAATGCCGTGAGCCACCTTGGAGGAAAGCTTGAAGTTTTTGTTGTTCCTCGTATCACAAAAGCCGATCAATGTAAGTATGATTCCGCCATATTTTATTGTTGTATTCACACATGTTTCTTGCATGAATTGATCCTTAGGACTAACTAGAAACCCAACAATGGTATCTTGAGCCATTTTGAGCATGAAATTGAATTAGGGTAAAAATTGGGCAAAATTGATTTGAGCATGTTTGAGTGAAATTGATTGTTTGGATATGCTTAAATTATGATAATATAATGTTATGCATTGTCAATTTGATGAAAATTGGATTGGATAAATTTTCCCCAATATGTTAGGCTTGGCCGAAACTATACTTGCCCTAAATGTCATGGTATTTTTTTATTTTGATCATTGGATGAGTTGAAATCATTTGGGTAATGTTGATTGTGGATTTAATTGGATTAAAACCGAATCGGACAAAGAAATCCCTATCATTGCCGTGATTATAAGCATGTAAAATGATTGATTTTTGATTCAAATGTGTTGGACATGTTTTGATGATAATGAGCATAATTAATTGTGTAAATTGATGTTTTGGAAATTTTAATTTGGTTAATAAATTATGGCATACACTTTAGGTTAATTAAATTATGAAATTTGGAATTTTGATAATTTAATTAATTGGGCCAAATTTGGAATTGGGCTTGTAAAAGTTGTAATTGGGCTTAATGGGCTTGGTTGGGCCAAGTTTGGTTTAGGCTAATTGGTTGGATCCAATTGGGCCCAAAACCATTTCAATAAAGTCCAAATATGACTTAATGGACCTTTAATTTTAATTGGCCTAAATTGGTTTCTTGGCAAATAAGGGTGATTCCTTAAATGGGCTTTGGTTTTTGGGTTTGACCCATACTAACCAAAAGTCCATGCCTTAAGAAATTAATTAAAAGCCCATTGGGCTTTAAATTAAATTGACATTGGATGTTAATCGGGCTTTGAGACCCATAATAATTAGATTTGGAATCTAAGTCGTAAAGGTACATTAAAAGTGTAATTATTTAATTTAGAATTAAATAAAGAATTAGTATTAAATACAAATTGAATTGGATTTAATGTTGTAGTTTAATATAATTCGAGAATTCGTACCTTGAGTACTTATTCGTAAAACGAGTCAGACTCGCGCAAAATCAAATCGTTGTTTGAACATTCGATGGTCATTAATTTCAGATTAATTAATTGGATTAGATTGATTGATAACATGCTTGTGTGAATACATGGATGTGATGTATGAATAATGTATATCGGATGGATATTAGATGGGTGAGGGTAATTTTGGAAATTGTTGTAATAAATTTAGAATTTATTAATTGGACCTGCGTGTCCAGCCTATTACCTATTGACTCTGTGTATTTCTCTTCTCACCTATTCCCCTCAATGTAAATGAGGTTTCTTTAGAAGTGTTATGTAATCGGGTAGAAATAATACTTGTGCTAGCGGGAGAGAGGAAATGGAGAGATTTGTTCTAGGAACAATGTGTTTAAATATCCATCCGCATATCATTATTATATTTATTTACATACGCGCCTTATTATGTGTTTATAATGCATGTTTAAAGGTGTATGATGATGAGACCTTAACAAAGATAATAAATTGGTTGCCAATTACGCGAAAAACCCTCACTACATATTAAAAGTTTTTCCTTCCATTGAGTGATTCTTACTCAAGATCCAAGACTAGCACTGGTTTATTGGCCAAAGTCAAGACCTTTGTCCGTCGCGGATGTGTTTGAATCATGAAGGCTTTGTTCCATATCGGTGTCTTGTCCAAGTTGTGATTAGTTGGCCAAAGTCAGGATCACTTCTTGTCCATCGACATCGATTACGAAGCTTTCCAAGGTCAATGAGTTCCGCTTAACTGGGATCATTAAGTTTGCTGTGCCAAAGCCAATGCTTAATTGATTCAGAGGAAAAAGGTTAAGGAATATATTGGATATATTGGCATATATAAGATATATGTTTCAGACTTGGATGTCCACCTACTGGATTTAGGAATTGGATGGGATCCAATTGATCTTAGAGATCTACCTAGTTAATTATCATACAATTTGTTGGCCAAAGTCAAGATTGTGTGTTATTTAACGGGATCCTAGCCCACTAGGAAATAAGGTTTCCCGAGTAATTCACAAAGGGTTAGAGGCTCGACGAAAAATAGTGGGAGGCAAGTATTAAATTTGCAATATTCGTTTAGTTACTTGCCATACGCGCTCATTACAAATTTTTCGTCAATAAATTAATATATTAGTTGGACTAATATTTAATTGTTGTTTTAAATTAAACAGTTGGACTGTATTCAAACTATTTCATTTATAGTTGATTATATAATTGGATTATAGCAATCAATATATTTGAATTAATCATTTCAATTAATAGTTGATTTTATAATTGGATTATAGTAATCAATATAATTGAATTAACGAATTAAATTATAGTTGATTATATAGTTAGACTATAATAATCATTATAATTAATAATACCTAAAATTGTTGATTGGATAGTTGGACTATAGCAATCAAGATAACTAAAAGATTAGTGTTTAAAACATAATCCTAAGTGAAAATGTTTTTAAACGGCTATAATTTTCAAATTGGGAATAAAATCTCAGGATAGTCCTGGTAACCGAGAAGTTACTTTATTTTATATAGTGACGTCTCAAGCCTAAGCCCGGAGCTAAGCAAATAGTAGAACATGATATTTGGAATATTCATGTGATGATAACTTTAGTGCTTAATCCGTTATGCTTGCCGCAAAGACTCCTTAATTTCTTAGTCAGAACCAAGGATTAGATCCTTATAGTATGATAATGAAATTGAAGGATCTTCATATATCTATCCTTAGATCTTAGAAGTACTAAATTTCAATAGTAAACGCTTGGAGAGTTAATGGCTATACTCAAGGAGACAAAGCTAGAGTTTGCAATATGGCAAGAAGCGCAAAACGCATCTTATTTTGACATTCTAGAAGGCCAAGGCTTGGCCAAATGCATTTGGGGTGTGGAAAAGGGCAAAGGAAAAATCATTATAATCTTCTGGGAAGACATAGGACATATCCCAAAATGTCTGCTTAAAATATGGCAAACGGGGTCACTGGAAGCATGACTGCCGTATGGACAAGGCAGACATGAAGGAAGAAAAGACGGGGCAAGGTTCCGGCTTTAATATGTTTGTTATAAACATGTTCACTATTTGTATTAAAATTGGATTTTAGATACTAACTGTTGTACATAAATATGTACTGGTGTGCAGAATCTGCTAAATAGTAGGATACTGACTTCAGTTGAGATTTATTTACGAATTGGAAACGGGACGAAATTCGCTGTTTTAACCGTAGAAACCTAAGTTTAGGAACTACCCTTCGGGTGTGTACTTAAATTAGGAAACTGTTATAATGTAACTAGTTTGACTAGAAACATTATCTCTATATCAGGGTTTAACCCGTTGCGGGTATACCTTTATATTCTAGAACACTAAAGTGTTTTATTTTATAAAGATGATATTGAGATAAACACATTAGATGTGAATAACTGTATTTATATTTTGAATATAAATGAATCTCAAACGTATGACATGACAAATAAATAGCTCGAACTGAATTAATCAGTAGAGACTTATATGTGGCATTATTGCCTGGGACACAATAAATAAGACTCATATATCCACACTTTCGAAGAGTGGGTACTAGGACAGATTTGATTCTATTCAAATAATGTCTACGAATCTAGTTTATTAGGCATAGTGCCTGAAAAACCTTTACTTGGTAAAAGTGCAAATGCCACCGATCTGTTAGCCCTCATTCATAGTGACGTAAGTGGGCCCATGTCTAGCTAGGCTAGAGGTGGATATGAATACTTCGAAACCTTTACGGATGTGGCATCGCGTTATGGTTATCTGTTTCTTTTGAAACACGGATCGAAAAACTTTTGATGAATTCAAAGAGTTTCGACATGAAGTAGACAGACAGACCGGCTAAATTATTAAAACTATCACGGTTAGACCATGATGGGAAATACTTAAGCAATAAGTTTCTCAAATACTTGAAAGAGTATAGTATTCTTTCAAAGAGGACTCCTCCCGGAACACGTCAGTTTGACAGTATGTCTGAACGGAGAAACCGAATTTTGTCGGACATGATAAGGTTAATCATGAGTCACTCTGAGCTACCATTTCCTTCAACGGATATGCATTAAACAGTGCAAAACTTATTTTGAACAAGGTTCCATAATAATCTGTTTGACAGACTTCATATTAGATATGAACAGGAAAGAAACCGGGTTTTCTCATTCCTGAAGATTTGGGTATGCTGGGCATATGTTTGGATGATACCAAACTAAAACCCAAATCAGATAAGTGCCTAAGTTGTGGGTTATCCTAGGGAAACCAAAGTATAGTACTTATACAACTCACTAGAGAACAATGTAATTGTTGCTCGCCATGCGGTTTTCCTAAGAGGAATACCGATATGCAGTGGTAAGTGGGAGGAAAGTAAGACTCGATGAAAATCAGAGTAATACTATTCCTGGCACCGATTCCTTAATGGAACACAAATAGTTCATCAAGGATGAAACTATACCAATAATCTTCGAATACACAAGAACTGGGTAAGTCGGACAGAGTCAGAAAACAACATGGGGTATGGGTTTCTAATCTCACCTAGTTAAGATGTCAATATTATTGAGGAATACAAACTGACTACGTATAAGGAAGTGATACAAGGTATCGACTCCCTATTATGGCAAAGTGCCATGAAGTCCGAAATGGATTCCATGTATAACAACTAAGTTTGGATACTAGTTGAAGTACCGCAAGGCATTGTGCCTATTGGTACTATATCAGTCTTCAAGGAAGACATACATGGATGGCAACATACCAACGTACTAAGCTGGGCTTGTAGCGAAAAGGTATCGTTATCAACATTGTGTCGATTACGATGAAACCTTTTAACCGTTGCCATGGTTAAATCCATTTCGACAATGCTTGCTAATACTGCATGTTTCATTCATGAAATATGGCCGCTGAATGCCAAAATCGCTTTTCTTAACGGAAACCTTTTGGAGGATGTTTATTACATCTTGACGGTTTTGTCGTACCAAAATGAGAAAACAAGGTTTGCGAGTTAATTTGATCCATTTATGGATTGAAGCAAGCATTGCGTTCTTGGAACAATATCGTTTTGATGTAATCATAATGGTATATGATTTAATTCAAAACGAAAATGATTCTTGTATATATAAGGAGGTTAGTGGGAGTGCACTGGCAGTGAAAGTCCTAAATAATGATGACATATCATTTCTTGGAAATGATATTCCCATAATACAATCGGTGAAAGCTTGGCTTTCATGAAAAATTCTCTGTAGAATTCTTGGGAGAGACAACCTTTATTCTAGGAATAAAGATCTACTGGGATAGATTTAAAGTTGTTGATACTCTCCGAGAACTCGTACATTGAAATAAATGTACGCGACCTGGTGTCTCATACGTTTTGAGCATATGGAGTCACAATCAGGCCAATCCAAGTGATGGTCACTGGATTGATGTTAAGAACATCCTTTAGTATCTTAGATGAACTGAGGATGCTGTCTTATACTATGGATAAGAAGAACTTGAAGTGACTGGGTTCACTGCTGCAAGTTTCCTAACTAATGAAAACGACTATAAGTCATAAGAACGGTACTATAAAGTTTGAATAATGGAACAGTGAGCTGGAAATCTTCCAAGCAAGATAATGTTGCCGAATATACAACACAAGCGGGTTATTGCTGCAGCTGAGGCAGCAATAGAAGCCTTCTGGATTGATAATAATCCTAATAAGATTATGAGTAGTTCTGTTAGCAGCTAAGCTAGGCTATAGCACAAGCTAAAGAATTAATGGTCTCATCAACGATCCAGATATGTACATCAAATATTCATCTGATTCGTTCGAATCATACATCGTGGTGATGTGATGATTTAATAAATCGCATCAGATGATAATCATGCAAATCCGCTGACGAAAGCCTTTCCTCAGAAGAAGTTTGAGCGAACCATACATAGTTCTGGTGTAGGACACTTGAGTGATTGGCTATAGGCCAAGTGGGAGATTGTTGGACAATTATGACCCATAGCATCACTATTTGTACAGATCATGGTGTTGTTGTACAAATTAACTATGTGACAAAGGAGATTGCCCTTTTATCATTTGTAATTTTATTACCAAGATGTATAAATGATAGAAGGTCCATATGATTAATTCCAGATTGAGATGATATGAGACAGTATCAATCCCAAAGGTTTAATCATTAAATATCCCTAGTCAGAGTATTATCGAGATTGGACATCGATAATGCGTAAAAGACTAGTATTACACTTGTGCGCGTTGTGGGAGCATAACGACATAGTTCTCATATATTTGGGTATAGGATACTCATGCAAGTGTAATAGGAGGTTGTGTTTACCGATGGTACGGAAACAACTTCGCTCTGGATAAACCCCTCGGAATTTCATTGGCAGTATGACTATTTGTCTATGGAAGTCCGAATCAGGGTAGGTGTATTTGGTCTTAACCTGAGACTTGCACCGATAATACTTGCGACATTCAATATACTTTGGTTTTGGTCGTCCAGGGCTTTAACATGTTATGTGTACGCCTCTTCTGGGTATATTGTGAATCGTAGTGTATTGGGTGTGATGTCAAGACGGAAGTATCACTCCAGTCATAGTGGAGATGATCATCACGTAGGAAACGAAACTGGTGCTCTTATGTACTACAGTCATCAAGATAATATGACTAGGTCATGATTATCCGATTATAGAGACTAGTTACCAGAGATCCGATATGTGCTTCGTACAGGGCAGACACAATTCCAGCCCCAGGCCTTGCACGTGACATCCGATACTGGATCGTAATACACAATACTACGTATACTACTCCTGATATAGATCACATATTCCTATAAGAATATTTCTGGAGAATTGGGTAGGCATGGTGCTTTGCTAGAAGCCAACCCAGATTTGGGGTGTATCTTCTAGTAAAGCTCGTGATCTTTCAATCTCCCAATAATGTTCCATTTTTCAATCACCTGAAAACAAAAGAAAGAAAAAAAAATTACAGATAAAAATAAAGAAAATTAGATACAAGTAAATTAGATAGCTTCAAAATTAATAACTCAAGAAAAATAAGTCCCCAGCAACGGCGCCAAAAACTTGATCGACGTAAACACACACGTATAACACAAGCGTACGTATCGTTCAAGTAGTATAAAAAATATCCATCCCACGATGACTTAATTTCTACTGTTGTTATTAATTATTGATACTATTTATTTACAAGTATCTAATTATAGGGAGAAGATAATGATTGTTTGATTGGTTGGTTGAATGTGGTTTTCCTTAATTAAAATAAATAAAATAAACAAAAGAAAATACTAAGGAAAATAACAAAAGACTCAAAGATTTAGGGTTGTGAATCTTTCTAATATCTTTTCAAAGATGAAGTGGTTATTTCATGGTTGTGTAATAAATCGATTTACTAACTTGGAACACTAAATTATGCAAAAGCCTTTATCGATGGTCAGACGCAAATACCTAGTTAACCCAATTGAACCATATGTCTATGTCAACCAAATTATCTGGATTCATTAAGTTTAAGTTCCAATTATGGCTACCCCCGCCCGACAGGTATATGTCTATCCTGTAAGGAAATCTATTAAAGGGTTATCTATCCTCAAGGAAGATCGTGGGCTATTAAGTCTAAGGCTGAAACCTGAAATTCCTTTGTCAAGTTTATTTTAAATTTACGACATCAATCTTATTGGTGATCAGACAACAAGAAGCATTAAGTTTAACACTTAATAGTAAACCTTTAAATTACCCAAACTATAAAATAACCCCTTATAAACCGGTGATATTAGAATTCATCACAACCCCAGATAACTAACTTAGTTACGACACATAACTAGGGCTAGTAAAAACTTTAATAAAATAAAAGACATAAAGTAAAATGCTGAAAAGTAAATTGCTGAAAAATAAATGACGGAAAGTAAATGCTGAAATTAAATACTGAAAATTAAATGCTGAAAAGTAAATGCTGAAAAGTAAATTACTGAAAAGTAAATACTGAAAAGTAAATTGCTGAAAAGTAAATTGATGGAAAGTAAATGCTGAAAAGTAAATTGCTGAAAAGTAAATAAAGTAAAAGTATAATAAAAGAAAATGTTGAGGTAAAATGATCTACTTTTATTACTTCTATTTTAGATATCTCCCTTAATATAATATATTAACTTTGCATGATAATTACCAACCAGCCATATAGGCGGTATCCAGATTAAGTCAAATTAATAATTAATTACCAACCGACCAATCAGGCGGTATCCAGTTTAGTCAGGTTAAAACCAATTAAATAATTACCACCCGACCAATATGGCGGTATCCTCGTTCAGTCAAGTTTTAACTAGTTTATATATTATAATCAAGGGAGATTAATCTAAATATTAGTAATAAAAGTTTTACCTTTTACCCCAGCAAAGGGGAGTTACCTCCTCATTACTGAAAAGTAAAAACTGAAAATTAAACAAAGAAAAGTATTGTGCGTAAAAGTAAATTGTGGAAAGTAAAAACTGAAAAGTAAAGAAAAGAAAATGCGAAAGCGGAAATTAATTACTGAAAGCTGTAAATAAACAAATAAGATACAATCTTCTTAGTATTCTTAAGGAATTCCTTAGAAGAAAGTATGAATTACAAATGAAATGGCTTGGTATTTATAGGCAAAATTTTGCCTCCATCAAATCATCCACCAAATCCATTATTAATTGCTCCACTAATTGCTCCACCAAATCCATTATTAATTGCTCCACTAATTGCTTATCATGTTTGGTGGTGATTTGATAATTTTTATTATTTATTTATTAATTTATTTTTTTGCTTTGAAAATGATTGAAAATGACTTTAATAATTACACACAACACACTTCTGGATGGTTCATCAATTTCGGGCATGAAATCTTCAGAATTCGAAATTATTTTATCTTTCAGAGTTATAGATATTTGAGTCTTCTTTAATCTGGAACTTGAATCAGCTCAATCCGATATCGGAGTAAAACGTTATGCCTAAAATACGACAGATGCGCAAAATTGGAATTTCCAAAACTGCACTTCGTTAAAACGCCATTTCAAATTTCCAATCTCCAAAATTAACATGTCGAGTCCAATTTTTGCTCTTATTTGACCCACATTTCGTCCAAAATGATTGCATTGTGTCCCAATATTATTTTATCTTCAAAATAAACTAAAACACATTAAAACGTTCATCAAACCCGAGAAACTAAACAAAATATCAAGTAAAAGGGGCGGTAAATATTGATATATTTTCCTCTCATCACACCCCCAAACCTAACATTTTGCTAGTCCTCGAGTAAAAAATAAAATAAAATACAAGAAATAATTAAAATTAACTAAGCCACTTTCGTAGGGATCACAGTTGCATTTAGCATATGCAACAAGCCTTTAAACCCCTAGGTGTCCCTAGTGGATGAGTTATAGTCTCGTGAGGGCTTACATCAATGATGCCCACAAACGTTTTACAAATTAAAAAGATAATAAAACTAATGCACACAAAAACAAAAAGACAAGAGAAAAGAGAATAAAGAAGTTAGTGACTAATCAGGTGAAACTTTTACTCCAAGTTACTAGTTGTTTTCTTTCTTTCTAAATTATTGAATAAGTAAATTCTCCGATTATATTTACCATTCTTCATATGCACAGCCGACAAAATATTAATCAACTCATATTTGCCCACAATAGTAACAAATGCAGTTGATAAGAGAGTAATATTTTTGTCTAAAAGTTTTATCAGAATTCACACCTTTTTTCAGCAATGGAATAATTTTTCTGATTTTTTTCTTTGATTTTTGAATTTTTTATTTATTTATATACAATATCTTTCATCTATGTAGCGAGTGTTGGGTCGGTGACTCCCAAACTAGTTGGCTTTAGGGCACCAAGTGTTAAGACACCCATACGGACTTAATTACTCAGACTTTAGATATATATATTTTTGCAGCATCTTTGATCCATGTAGCGAGCTTTGGGCCAGTGACTCCCACACTAGTTGGCTTTAGGGCACTAGTGTTAAAACACCCTTACAGACTTAATAACTCGGATCTCAAAAGTTTTTTTTCTTACTCTCATCACTTTTTTAAGATGCTTCCTCCAATTAAACTAGAGCAATGAATATTATAAACTTTTCAATTCTAGCTCATGTCCGTATGTTACAATGCATGTTGATAATATATGCTAACTGAGCATATGAAGATCCATTTTAGTCAGTTTTATGGAGAATTTACAAATTAAATAATTTAAAATGAAATAAACAAAACTAACTTGTTTCAAAAATGGTTTGAGATATGTCTCAGGAGTGAAAACTCATTACTCAGCTCTCTCTACCAATTTCACATTCACCTTTTTAGTCAAAATAAAAACAACAAAAAACACAAAATATTTTTGTAATTTTTGAAAAATTTTCAATTTTTTTTTTATTTTTCTAAAAATTTTTGACTGAAAATAAAAACAACACACAAACTAAAAACAATATACTGATCAACTAATTCTCTCCCCCAAACCTAAATGAGACATTGTCCCCAATGTCTTAAACAGTAGAAGAAGAGTTTAGAAGATAATACCTGGTTAGCTGAAATTCTACAGGAAATTAAAGGTTAAGATCCAGATTAATCCGACGCCTCTTACCACGATCGTCCTTGGACCAATTTATCTTTGAAATGATAGGGTCAATTTGTGGTTCATAGGCTAAGAGTTGGTCTATTAGATCCAGAGCAGTGAAGAGGAGTTCTTTTAAAGGTTTTGACACGAACCCATTTCTACGGGCATCATCAAGAAACACACAAAGAAAATCATAAAATCCATCAACGTTAAACAGCCCAATTGGTTCTGGTGTATGTTCAAGTTCGCCCAAGATAGCACTATAAAATTCCTCCAATGTGCCCAAGCCACCTGGCAAAGCAATAAAAGCATCAGCACAATTAATCATTTCTACCAATCGTTCAGACATACCTGCCACGATCAGTTCATCTCCGTTTGATGGTCCAATAAGATTTGCCTCTGCCAAGGGTTTTGGGATGATTCCCAAAACGTGACTGCCTCCTTCCTGTACGGCCTTTGAAACGATCCCCATTACTCCAAGATTGCCTCCACCATATACTAAGTGAATATTCCTTGCAGCTAAGACTCGACCCAATTCATGTGCTGCTTCTATGTATTGTGGCTTAACATAAACACTAGTACCGCAAAACACACAGATGTTTTCAACTTGTCTTCTTGAAGTGGCTTCCATTTTTATGTATTTCTTTCTCAACTCTGGATGCCATCAAAAGTGCAATGACGGGCTGAATTTATAGTACCTGAAAAAGGGTGAGTAATAATAGCACTAGTATCTTCCATAGGACATTTGTTAGCTAAACAACAAAAGAAATCGTGAAAGGTCAAAAAGTCTGGATCCTGTCTATGAAAATAAAGATAATTACAACAGAAAAGCAAATCCAAGCAATAATTAAGGTAACAGAATTGTGTTCGGAATACGCCACTCGTTTGGTATAAATTCATTAGGATGCGTCTCAAGAATCCATTCCTTACTCAGCCATCGCTAATGAATTATCTCTTATCTTTGACAAACACCATTCCTTCTGTCTTATGCTTTGGTTGAGCTTTTCCCTACAAAAATAACACACAAAATTAAAAACTTTACAACATGTATACACAAAATATAAAAATAGAAATTACAACAAAGTGCATGGGTTGCCTCCCTGCTAGCGCTAAATTTTTCGTCTTCAGCCAGACGTGACTGAAATCTATCCGTCAAGGAGGTTTCAGCGTCGTTTTGGATGTCTGTTTAAAGACAATCCCATGTGTGTTGCTTTTGAAGGGTCTCTTCCAACGGTAAAGTAGTAAAAAGAGTTTTGTCTCATTTAGTGCTTGTGCCACCTTTTATCTTTGTTGTGTTGGACAAAATGACCCATAGCGTCACTATTTGCACAGATCATTGTGTTGTTGTAGCAAATTAACTATGTGACAAGGAAATTGCACTCTCATCATTTGTGATTAGATCACCATAGATATATAAATGAAGAGAGGTCTCTATGATTAGTTCTGGATTGAGAATGATATGAGACAGTATCAGTCCCCGAAGGATTTCAATAAATTAAATCCTAGCCGGAGTATTATCATGACTGGACATCGATAATGCGGAATAGGCTAGTATTGCACTTGTGTGCGTTGTGAGGGCACAACAGCATAGTTCTCATATATATAAGTATTGGATACTTATGCAAGTACGATAGGAGGTCGTGTTTCACCGATGGTACGGGAAACAGCTTCGCTCTGGATAGACCCCTCGGAATCCCATTGGTATTATGACTATGTGTCTATGGGAGGCCGAAATCAAGGTAGGTGTGTATAGTCTTAACCTGAGACTTGCATCGCTAATACTTGCGATAATCGGTAGACTTTGGTCTTGGTGGTACAGGGCTTTAACCGGTTCTGCGTACACCACTTCTGGGTTTATCAGAGAGTCGTCGTGTATTGGGTGTGATGTCAAGACGGAAGTATAACTTCAGTCATAGTGGAGATGATGTCACGCAGGATGCGGTACTAGTGCTCTTGAGTGTTGCGCAACCAATCGAGATATTGTGACCAGGTCATGAATATCTGATTATAGAGACTATGTTACCAGACATCCGATATGTGTTTCGGACGGGGCAGACACTTATCCAGCCCCAGCCCTAGCACGTGACTATCCGATACTGGCCGATACACACAATACAATCGTATACTACGCTTGATACAGATCTTAATATTCTTAAATGGATATGTCCGGAGAATTGGGAAGACTTGGTGTTTTGCTAGGAGTCGACCTTGTCTCGTAAATCGGTAGAACGTAGTACTTGGTACGTACGTGATTCGGATACTCCGACGACCGTATTTACTGCCAACTTATCCGGGGATCTCATGGGTCGCTTCCCGATAATCCACCGATGACACACAACTCGCACTCTTGAATAATCTGGGATTATATAGAAGAGAGAGAAAATTAATCTAGGATTAATTATAGAGATATTTTATCTAGGATAAAATATCGTCTAGAGAGAGATAACGATTAATTTGGAATTAATCGATTAAATTAATATATTCGATATATTAAACGAAATTAGATTTCGACGCGGAATTAAAATTAGATTTTAATTCGGGCGAACGAATTAATTTAGAATTAATTCGTTAGCCACGTAATAGTGAATTCGCTAGGCGTAATCATTTAATTACGACGCGACGGAAAAATCGTTAATTTGGAATTAGCGAACCCGAGCCCGAGTGTGATTGCGAGCGCATTCGTATTTCGAATTCAAGTGTGGCATCGCAAGTCGCATCAAGCGTCAAATCAATCGTCACATCAAGCGTCAAATCAAAAGTCACTTTGAGTGATTGATTGATTGATTGATTGATTGATGGATTGATGGATTGACTTGCATCACATCACTTTATTAAAGTGACATGTGAATAGTTGATGTAAGTTGGTGTAATAGTGTTTGGAGGGAAATCATTTACTTTTGGTTTTATTTAAATCAATTAAGTAATTGGTTTTATTATTTTTTCTTGAAAATATATATAAAGCTTTTTGGAAAAACTTTTCATTAACACATTTACAACTTTCTTCTCTCTCTTTTTCTCTCTTCTCCTCACGTCCAAAAACAAAAAAATGTGGACTGGTTTTGAAGCCAAAATGGCGTGAGCAATGGGAGGCAAGAGTTGGGTTTTTATGGCAAAAACCGCAAGTGCTAGCACACTACGAGTATTGCGAAGGTGGTAGGGAGGTTCACCCATGAGCCGGGATCCGTTCGACGAGGCTTGGAGCTCCGCTTCGCAGCTCAAATTTCAGATTTGGAGGGCAGTGAACTGCTACCAGTAGCGCCAAAAACAGTGGGCTTTTTGGGCTTCATTCGTCTTCAAATCGCCTCAACCGATCGATGTGAGTATTCCGCTACCTCCGTTGATGTGTTCACACATTGTTTTCATGTCTTTTTTTATCTTAGGACCTAGATAATAACCAACAATGGCATCAAGAGCTTAGGTTCAAGCATGAAAAATGTAGGGCTTAAAATTGGGTATTTTGGATTTGAGCATGATTTTATGAAATTGGATGATTGATCATGTTTAAATGTTGTTGTATTGAAGATTGATTTGATCAATTTCAAGAAAATGTATTTGGAACAATTTTCCCCAATTTGATGGTGTTGGCCGAATGTGATAGTCATTTTGGAAATTTGGAATTTTTTCATTTTGGTTCATTGGATGAGTTGTAATGATGTTGGATGATGTTGTTTGAAGTCAATTAGATTGAATTTTGAATTGAACAAAAATCCCCAATTTGCTTCACTTGGCCGAATGGTATAATGCCCTAATGTCTTGGATTTTTTATTTTATGAACATTGGATGTGTTTGGAATCATTTAGGATGTTGATTTAATGTCGATTGTGGGTTTGATTGATTGGAAACCAAATCGGATGTGAAATCCCTCCCTTGGCCGAGACCTTTAAGCATGTAATGGGTTTGATTTTTTCATTTATGTGTTGGACATATGATAATGATAATGAGCATGATTAATTGGACTAATATGGTGTTTCGGAAATGTTGATTTAGTTGATTAATCATATAATGCACTTTAGGTAATTAAATTGCGAAATTGGATTCATGAAATTTAATTATTTAGGCTTAAATTGGATTTGGGCTTCTAATGTTGTATTTGGGCCTATTGGGCTTGATTTTATCAAGTTGGGTTTAGGCCAAATGGATTGGATCCAATTGGGCCCAAAACCTTAACCATAAAGCCCAAATGCGACTAATGAACCTTTAAAGTTCAATTGGGCCTAATGAGCCAAGATTGATTTATGGGCTTATGGGGTAAACTTTGGTTATCGGTTTGACCCGAGTTGACCAAAAGTCCACGCCTTAAGAAATCAATTAAAAGCCCATTGGACTTTAATTGAATTGACGTTGGACGTTAATCGGGTTTTGAGATCCGTAGCGATTAAATTTGGAATTTAAGTCGTTAAAGGTTTATTAAATAAAAGTGTAATATTTAATTTGGAATTGAATAGTGAATTAGTATTAAATACATGTTAAATTTGATTTAATGATGTAGTTTAATTTAATTCATGAATTCGTACTTTAAGTACTTATTCGCAAAAACGAGTTTGACTCGAACAAAATCAAATCGTTGTTTGAACATTGGATGATCACTTAATTATCAGATTAATTAATTTGATTAGATTGATTGATAGCATGCTTATGGGTGTGAATACGTGGTTGTGTTGAATGAATAATGTATATCGGATGGATATTAGATGGGTAGGCAATTTTAGAAATTGTTGTAATAAATTCGATTTATTAAATTGGACCTGCGTGTCCAGCCTTATCACCCTCATTCTCTTTGTATTCTCTTCTCACCTATTCCCCTCAATGTAAATGAGGTTTCTTTAGAAGTGTAGTGTAACGGGTAGAAGTAATACAAGTGCTAGCTTGAGTGAGAAAGGGAGAGATTTGATCTAGGATCAATGTGTAAAGTATCCATCCGCATATCATTATTATTTATTTTCATACTCGCTTTATTATGTATTTAGAATGCATGTTTAAGGGTGTATGATGATGAGACCTTAACAAAGATAATTAAATTGGTAGCCAATTTGCACGCGAAAAACCCTCGTTAAATATCAAGCGTTTATTTTCCTTCCATTGAGTGATTCTTGCTCAAGATCCAAGATTGGCAGGGGTTGTTGGCCAAAGTCAAGCCCTTGTCCGTCGAAGATGTGTTTTAATCACGAGGCTTTGTTCCATATCGGTGTCGTGTCCAAGTTGTGGTTTGTTGGCCAAAGTCAAGACCACTTCTTGTCCATTGACATTGATTACGAAGCTTCCATGTCAATGGGTCCGCGCTTGACTGGGATCACTAGGTTTGTTGTGCCAAAGCCAAGGCCTAGTTGATTCAGAGGAAAAAGGTTAGGGTATACATTCGATGTATAGGCATATAAGATATATGTTTGGGACTTGGATGTCCACCTACTGGATCTAGGAGTTGGATGAGATCCAATTGATCTTCGAGATCTACCTAGTTAATTATCATACAATTTGTTGGCCAAAGTCAAGATTGTGTGATATTTAACGGGATCCTAGCCCACTAGGAAACACGGTTTCCCGAGTACTCGACAGAGGGTTAGAGGCTCGACGAAAAATAATGGGAGGCAAGTATTGAATTTGCAACATTCGTTCGAATACTCGCTAAACGCGCTCATCTATTTTACTCGTCATATTAATCAAAAGTATTAGTTGGACTAATTTTTATGTTGTTTTAAAAATATATATAGTTGGACTATATACAAACTCATTCAATGTATAATTGATTTTATAATTGGATTATAGTAATCAATATAATTGAATTAAAATGATAGTTGATTTTATAATTAGATTATAGTAATCAATATTAAAATTATAGTTGATTAAATAATTGGAATTTGTAATCATTATAATAAATAGTACCTTATTAAAATTGATTAAATAGTTGGACTATTGAAATCAAGAAAGAATTGAAAGGTTGAATATTTAAAATATATAATCCTTGGGTTAAATGTTTTAAATGATTTAATTTTCAATTGGGAATTAATAATAGTTTAATTTATTTGATAAAATAACTTATTATGACTAGGCCCATAATTAAGCAAATAAGTAGAGCATAAAATCTTTGGAAGATTTATGTGATGATGACTTTAGTGCTTAATTTAATATACTTATCATAAATCTATCTTTAGATTTAAATGTATTAAAATGCAATTAATAATTCTTAGAGAGTTGATTTGACTATTCTAGTGGAGAGAAGTCAAAGTTTGCAATTGGGCGAGTTGCACAAGGTGCACATCATTTCGATATTCCGAAACCCAAGGCTTGGCCAAAGGTTTGTGAAATATTGAAATGATAATTGACATATCCCAAAGTGACTACCATTTGGATATGGAAGACACGAAGGAATTAAAGAAAGGGCGAGGCTCTAACTTTAAAAATATTTGTCAAAGTTATGTTCACTACTGGTATTGAAATTGGATTTTAAATACTTAGTGTGTTACATAATATATATGTATTGATGTTCAGAATCCGCTATGAGCTGGATACTGACTTCAAGCCGAGATTTCTCTGCGAATCGGAAACGGGACGAAAGTCGCTGTTTCGACCGTAGATACATAAGTTTAGGAACTACCCTTCGGGTATGTACTTAAATTAGGAACTGTTATGATGTAACTAGTTTGACTAGAGACATTATCTATATATCAGTGTTTAATCCGTTACGGATAAAACCTTTATATTATAGAACACTAAGTGTTTTATTATATAAAGATGATACTGAGATAAATACATTAGATGTAA
The DNA here is from genome assembly GCA_019454045.1 of Zanthoxylum bungeanum. NCBI lineage: Eukaryota > Viridiplantae > Streptophyta > Magnoliopsida > Sapindales > Rutaceae > Zanthoxylum > Zanthoxylum bungeanum. The sequence goes on along the minus strand of SKCR01026820.1, from coordinate 25,492 downwards.
ATAACAGAATTTATATTTTGAATATAATAAAATCTCAAACATATAAAATGACAAATAAATAGCTCAAATTGATTTGATCAATAGAGACTTATTTGTGGCATTGTTGTCTAGGACACAATTAAACAAGACTCGTATATCCACACTTTTGAAGAGTGGGTACTAGGACTGATTTGACTATTCAAATAAGGTCTGCGAATCTAGTTTATTAGGTAAAGTACCTAAAACTATTTACTTGGTAATAGTAAAAGGGCCACCGATCTGTTAGCCCTATTCATGGTGAAGTAAGTGGGCCCATATCTAGCTAAGCTAGATGTGAACATGAATATTTCGTGACCTTAACGGATGTGGCATCACGTTATGGTTATGTGTTTTCTTTTGAAGAACACAAATCGAAAACTTTAGAGTTTCGACACGAAATTGAAAACAGATCGGCTATAGTATTATTCCGCCACGGTAAGACCGTATTGGAAAATACTTAAGCAGTAAGTTTCATATGTACATGAAAGAGTACGGTATTCTTTCATATGAGGACTCCTCCCGAGACACGTCAGTTAGACGGTGTGTCCGAACTAAAACCGAATTTTGTTGGACATGATAAGGTTTATCACGAGTCGCTCTGAGCTACTGTTTCCTTCAATAGGATATGTATTAACAGTGCAAAACTTATTTAGAATAAGGTTCCATATAAATCTGTTTGACAGATATCATATAGGATATGAACAGGAAAGAAACGGGGTTTCTCACTCCTAATAATTTGGGTATGCCAGGCATAACGTTTGATGATACCAAACTAAGACCCAAATTGGATAAGTGCCAATATAGGTTATCCTAAGGGAAACCTTAAGTATAGTACTTATAAATCTCACATGAGAACAATGTGATTGTTGCTCACCATGCGGTTTTTCCTGAGAGGAATACCGATATGCAGTGGTCAGTGGGAGGATAGTGATACTCGATGAAAATCGGAGTAATACTGTTCAAGGCACGAAGTCCTTAATGGAACACAAACAGTTCATCAATAATGAATCTGTACCATTAATCTTCGAATACACAAGAACTGAGTAGATCGGATAGAGTCAGAAAACAACCTAGGGTATGGGTTTCTGATCTAACCTCATAAAGATGTCAATCTTATGAAGGTATATCCACCGACTACGTTTTGAGGAAGTGATACGAGGTATCGGCTCCCTATTATGGAAAATTGCCATGAGTCCGAAATGGATTCCATGTATAACAACTATTTTGAATGCTAGTTGTTGTACCACAAGGCATTGTGCCTATTGGTACATTAAACGTCTTCAAGGAAGACATACATGGAAGGCAACATACCAACGTACAAAGCTGGGCTTTTGACGGAAAGGTATCGTTATCAACATTGTGTTAATAACGGTTCAACCTTTTACCTGTTGCCATGGTAAATCCATTTTGAAGATGCTTGTTGATAACTGCATATTTCATTTATAAATGTGTCAGTTGCAGATCAAAATCGCTTTCCTGAAAAGGAAACCTTTTGGAGGATGTTTACAACATCCTGACGATTTTGAATAACCGACAAACAAGGTTTGCGGGTTATTCGATCCATGTTTGGATTGAAGCAAGCATAAGGTTCTTGGAACTGCGTTTTGAAATAATCATAATGATTTATGATTTGACTCAAAACGAAATAATTCTTGTGTATAAAAGGTTAGTGGGAGAGCGCACTGACAGTTAAATTCCCATAAAGCAATTGTTGAAAGCTTGGCTTTCATAGAAATTCTCCGTAGAATTCTGGGGAGTAACAACCTTTATTCAAGGAATAAAGATCTACTGGGATAGATTTGGAGTTGTTAACACTCTCTGGGAAATTGTACATTTAAAATGTACTTGATAGGGTGTCTCATACGCTTCGAGCATATGGAGTCACAATCGGTCAATCCAAGTGACAGTCACTGGATTGAAGTTAAGAACATCCGTTAGTATCTCAGAGAACTAAAGATGTTGTCTTAAACTATGGAGAAGGAGAACTTGAAGTGACTGGGATCACCGCTGCAAGTTTCCAAACAATTAAATACTGAGGTACTATAAAGTTTGAATAATGGGACAGTGAGCTGGATATATTCCGAGTAAGATATCTGTTGCCGAATAAACAACAAATGCGGATTGTTGCTGCAGCTGAGGCAGCAATAGAAGCCATTTAGGTCGAAAATAAATCTAATTGGATTAGATATAGTTCTGTTAGCAGCTGAGCTAGGCGTCAGCACATGCTAAGGAATTAAAGGTCTCATCGACGATCCAGATATATACTTCCATATCATCGATTCGTTCGGATCATACATCGTGGCGATGTGATGATCGTATAAATCGCGTCAAACGATAATCAAACAAATCCGCTGACGAAAACCTTTCCTCAGCAATTTGAGCAACCGTACATAGTTCGGGTGTGGGACACTTGAGTGACTGGCTATGTGCCAAGTGGGAGATTGTTGGACAAAATGACCCATAGCGTCACTATTTGCACATATCATTGTGTTGTTGTAGCAAATTAACTATGTAACAAGGAAATTGCACTCTCATCATTTGTGATTAGATCACCATAGATATATAAATGAAGAGAGGTCCCTATGATTAGTTCCTGGATTGAGAATGATATGAGACAGTATCAGTCCCTGAAGGATTAATCATTAAATATCCCTAGCCGGAGTATTATCGAGACTGGACATCGATAATGCGGAATAGGCTAGTATTGCATTTGTGTGCGTTGTGAGGGCACAACGGCATAGTTCTCATATATATAAGTATTGGATACTTATGCAAGTGCGATAGGAGGTCGTGTTTCACCGATGGTACGGGAAACAGCTTCGCTCTGGATAGACCCTTCGGAATCCCATTGGTATTATGACTATGTGTCTATGGGAGGCCGAAATCAAGGTAGGTGTGTATAGTCTTAACCTGAGACTTGCATCGCTAATACTTGCGATAATCGGTGGTACAGGGCTTTAACCGGTTCTGCGTACACCACTTCTGGGTTTATCAGAGAGTCGTAGTGTATTGGGTGTGATGTCAAGACGGAAGTATCACTTCAGTCATAGTGGAGATGATGTCACGCAGGATACGGTACTAGTGCTCTTAAGTATTGAGCAACCAATCGAGATATTGTGACCAGGTCATGAATATCCGATTATAGAGACTATGTTACCAGACATCCGATATGTGTTTCGGACGGGGCAGACACTTATCCAGCCCCAGCCCTAGCACGTGACTATCCGATACTGGGCCGATACACACAATACAATCGTATACTACGCTTGATACAGATCTTAATATTCTTAAATGGATATGTCCGGAGAATTGGGAAGACTTGGTGCTTTGCTAGGAGTCGACCTTGTCTCGTAAATCGGTAGAACGTAGTACTTGGTACGTACGTGATTCGGATACTCCGATGACCGTATTTACTGCCAACTTATCCGAGGATCTCATGGGTCGCTTCCCGATAATCCACCGATGACGCACAACTCGTACTCTTGAATAATCTGGGATTATATGGAAGAGAGAGAAATTAATCTAGGATTAATTACAGAGATATTTTATCTAGGATAAAATATCGTCTAGAGAGAGATAACGATTAATTTGGAATTAATCGATTAAATTAATATATTCGATATTAAAATTAGAATTTAATTCGGGCGAACGAATTAATTTAGAATTAATTCGTTAGCGACGTAAATAGTGAATTTGCTAGGCGTAATCATTTAATTACGACGCGACGGAAAAATCGTTAATTTGGAATTAGCGAACCCGAGCCCGAGTGTGATTGCGAGCGCATTCGTATTTCGAATTCAAGTGTGGCATCGCAAGTCGCATCAAGCGTCAAATCAATCGTCACATCAAGCGTCAAATCAAAAGTCACTTTGAGTGATTGATTGATTGATTGATTGATGGATTGATGGATTGACTTGCATCACATCACTTTATTTAAGTGACGTGTGAATAGTTGATGTAAGTTGGTGTAATAGTGTTTGGAGGGAAAATCATTTACTTTTGGTTTTATTTAAATCAATTAAGTAATTGGTTTTATTATTTTTTCTTGAAAATATATTAAGCTTTTTTGGAAAAGCTTTTCATTAACACATTTACAACTTTCTTCTCTCTCTTTTTCTCTCTTCTCCTCACGCCCAAAAATAAAAATGTGGACTGGTTTTGAAGCCAAAATGGCGTGAGCAATGGGAAGCAAGAGTTGGTTTTGTTGCAAAAACCGCAAGTGCTAGCACACTACGAGTCTTGCGAAGGTGGTAGGGAGGTTCACCCATGAGCCGGGATCCGTTCGACGAGGCTTGGAGCTCCGTTTCGCAGCTCAAATTTCAGATTTGGAGGCAGTGAACTGCTACCAGTGGCGCCAAAAACAGTGGGCTTTTTGGGCTTCATTCGTCTTCAAATCGCCTCAACCGATCGATGTGAGTATTCTGCTACCTCCGTTGATGTGTTCACACATTGTTTTCATGTCTTGTTTGATCTTGGGACCTAGATAATAACCAACATGTTGCTCCAGTGTTTCCTGAAAAGAAAGAAATAAAATCAGGAGGTCTCGTATGGTGCTTGACTTGGAATGGAAGTTCCATTCTGTCAAGCTTCTGGGTGATATCTCTAAATTGTACTCCCCAAAACAGTGATGTTTCACCTGAATGCTCTGGATCTTCATTTGGTATGACAATTGCTCCTCCATTTGCTATGTTTCTTGCTCCACCTTTTCTTCACAGATGTATTTAGGATTCCGCGTTCAGTTCTTCATCTGTCATCTGTGAAATGCATGCTCCATAAGTGTCAATCTGAGGATGTAAAGTTATGTCTGTTTTTAGGTCTTCATCCTCTGATCTGAATGAAATGATTAGCTGAGGTAGATCTTTTTCAAACATCAGTGCAAAGAAATCTCCAAGATCTTCATTTTGAGGATACAGAATTCCATCCTCATTTGTTGGTGCAGTTGGTACAAACAGCTCCGCTTCTTCATCCTCGTCAGAGTCTGAATAATAGAAATTAAACAGAGACTTTGTTTGTTTGGGCTCCTGATCTAATACCTCAGATTCTTGATATTGCTCAGCCTCGTCCTCTGGTATGATGTCATGATGAATCTCAGGATATTCGAAGGCTTTTTCAGTATTATTTGAATTTGCTCCGTGAGATATGTGATTCAGGTTATCTGTTAATTGTCTAACTTGATCTGTCATTCTCTGTCTAACTTGAGCTCGAACTAGTCTTTGAGCATGTGAATCAACTGATATTCCTCTGATGGTTCCGATTGTTGATGAAGATCGTAGGTAGATGGTGGATAAGATGGAAAATATGATGGTTCTTCGTACCTTGAATTATTCTGATAACTCTGCCACTCTGAAATGTATATGCATTGATCGCTCGAGTGGTTACCATCACAAATTACACATCTCCCCATTTTGTTCTGATGAACAAATGTATTATTGCTTGATTCTGACATCCAGTGATAGATGTTGGGCTGGACAACAGGCCTCATGAAACCGGACTGTTGCTCCCAGATTTGGGGTGTATCTTCTAGTAAAGCTCGTGATCTTTCAATCTCCCAATAATGTTCCATTTTTCAATCACCTGAAAACAAAAGAAAGAAATAAAAATTACAGATAAAAATAAAGAAAATTAGATACAAGTAAATTAGATAGATTCAAAATTAATAACTCAAGAAAAATAAGTCCCCGGTAACGACGCCAAAAACTTGACCGGCGTAAACACACACGTATAACGCAAGCGTACGTATCGTTCAAGTAGTATAAAAAGTATCGATCCCACGAGGACTTAATTTCTACTGTTGCTATTAATTATTGATACTATTTATTTACATGTATCTTATTATAGGGAGAAGATAATGATTGTTTGATTGGTTCGTTGAATGTGGTCTTCCTTAATTAAAATAAATAAAATAAACAAGGAAAATACTAAGGAAAATAACAAAAGACTCAAAGATTTAGGGTTGTGAATCTTTCTAATATCTTTTAAAAGATGAAGTGGTTATTTCATGGTTGTGTAATAAATCGATTTACTAACTTGGAACACTAAATTATGCAAAAGCCTCTATCGATGGTCAGACGCAAATACTTAGTTTAACCCAATTGAACCATATGTCTATGTCAAGCAAATTATCTGGATTCATTAAGTTTAAGTTCCAATTATGGCTACCCCCGCCCGACAGGTATATGTCTATCCTGTAAGGAAATCTATTAAAGGGTTATCTATCCTCAAGGAAGATCGTGGGCTATTAAGTCTAAGGCTGAAACCTAAAATTCCTTTGTCAAGTTTATTTTAAATTTACCACATCAATCTTATTGGTGATCAGACAATAAGAAGCATTAAGTTTAACACTTAATAAGTAAACCTTTAAATTACCCAAACTATAAAATAACCCCTTATAAACCGGTGATATTAGAATTCATCACAACCCCATATAACTAACTTAGTTACGACACATAACTAGGGCTAGTAAAAACTTAAATAAAATAAAAGACAAAAAGTAAAATGTTGAAAAGTAAATTGCTGAAAAATAAATTACGGCAAGTAAATGCTGAAATTAAATACTGAAAATTAAATGCTGAGAAGTAAATGCTGAAAGTAAATTACTGAAAAGTAAATGCTGAAAGTAAATTGCTGGAAAGTAAATGCTGAAAGTAAATTGCTGAAAAGTAAATAAAGTAAAAGTACAATAAAAGAAAATGTTGAGGTAAAAGGATTTACTTTCATTACTTCTATTTTAGATATCTCCCTTAATATAATATATTAACTTTGCACGATAATTACCAACCAGCCATATAGGCGGTATCCAGATTAAGTCAAATTAATAATTAATTACCAACCGACCAATCAGGCGGTATCCAGTTTAGTCAGGTTAAAACCAATTTAAATAATTACCACCCGACCAATATGGCGGTATCCTCGTTAAGTCAGGTTTTAACTAGTTTATATATTATAATTAAGGGAGATTAATCTAAATATTAGTAATAAAAGTTTTGCCTTTTACCCCAGCAAAGGGGAGTTACCTCCTCATTACTGAAAAGTAAAAACTGAAAATTAAACAAAGAAAAGTATTGTGCGTAAAAGTAAATTACGGAAAGTAAAAACTGAAAAGTAAAGAAAAGAAATTGCGAAAGCGGAAATTAATTACTGAAAGCTGTAAATAAACAAACAAGATACAATCTTCTTAGTATTCTTAAGGAATTCCTTAGAAGAAAGTATGAATTTACAAATGAAATGACTTGGTATTTATTGGCAAAATTTTGCCTCTATCAAATCATCCACCAAATCCATTATTAATTGCTCCACTAATTACTCCACTAATTGCTCCACCAAATCCATTATTAATTGCTCCACTAATTACTTATCATGTTTGGTGGTGATTTGATAATTTATTATTGATTTATTAATTTATTTTTTTGCTTTGAAAATGACTTTAATAATTACACACAACACACTTCTGGATGGTTCATAAATTTCGGGCATGAAATCTTCCGAATACGAAATAATTTTGTCTTCCAGCGTTGTAGATATTGGAGTCTTCTTTAATCTAAAACTTGAATCAGCTCAATCCGATATCGGAGTAAAAAGTTATACCCAAAATACGACAGATACGCAAAATTGGAATTTCCAAAACTGCACTTCGTTAAAACGCCCTTTCAAGTTTCCAATCTCCAAATTAACATGTCAAGTCCAATTTTTACTCTTATTTGACCCACATTTCGTCCTAAATGATTTCATTGTGTCCCAATATTATTTTATCTTCAAAATAAACTAAAACACATCAAAACATTCATCAAACCCGAGAAACTAAACAAATTATTAAGTAAAAGGGGCGGTAAATATTGATATATTTTCCGCTCATAATCAAGAAACATGCATCAAATACATATTAATTATTAAACCTTATTAATTAAGGATTTTCCTCAAAAGTGTCATACACCTTTATTTTAATCAAATTAAATAATACATGCATGCATGCATAAAGTAAAGTTTGGATTAAATATCAAATTCAAAGAGCAAATCATATCATGGATTAAGAATCAGACTCACTAGGTTGGTTTTATATACTCCTCCTTATGTGGCCGAAACCTAGGGAAATAAATATCTATTTTTGTTTCAATTTTTATTAAATAAATAATGCTTAGTTAACTTATTCAATTTTTACACTACAACCATAAATGAATTTCAACAAGTTAAACCAATCATATTTATCCATTTCCTAACTTAATCATAAGGTTAGATATTTTTATTTTAATTACTTTAATTATTAAACTACTAAATAATCAAATAATTACTTAAATATAAATATCTAAATATATATATCACATTTACATTAAATAATCAAAATACATATATTTATTATATATGTAAAAAATCTTATTCGACGATTAATTAATGTGTATTTAATAAAATCATGTATTAAACACAAACACACATTAATTAGGAAATGACCGAAAAGTCCCTTTGTATGTGTATCTATTCGTTTAACCGTTAAACGATTTATAAATAATCAATATTATTCATAATTGTTGTCCTAGTGCTCTACGAGTATATTTCATTATGTGAGACTCTCTAAGTTCAGGCATATCCGTCACGAAATCCAATTTCATGTCATTTACGCACCCGTAAATTATGACGATCACAGATAAACTCACTAAACTATACAGGTCGAGGTCATTGCATACATATAATCCATTCGTCACATGTATCTGGATTATACCAGAGATACAAATATAAACGTCAAATCTCTTTAGGTATAATCCGTCGATGTATTAAGTAACGATCTTCTAATAATACTTAGAACTCACTTCTATAGTGTACCACGGGCCCATGGATTTAACAGATCGTTAACCCAATATTGAATACTTATGCTCTGTACACAGAACTGACAGATCCTTTCCTGACAGACAAATAATATCCTGAGAATCAGTCCATACCCAACGAACATGCGGAGGTCTAACCTTAATAGGTCGGTGACGTGACTTCCATAAATGTGTGAAAGATATCTCATATATCAACAGTGGTATATCAAGTCAAAGAATCTCTATGCTATTCAGCCCGAAAAGATTCTTATTGACATTTGTGTACCATCTATTAAGAATCTTTGATGAGTCTTTCAATGTTTATCCGATATAAACACCTAAATGTCTATACGAGTCTCCGAGACTCATGGTTCATTGAGTATCAACCATTGAAATCCTAGATTCCAATATACGACACGTACCGGTCTCCGCAGGTTTACTTACTGACCAAGTAATGTAACCTTGACCAGGAACAGTTAAAAAATAATATTGTTATGATACAACTCAATGTCAGTTGCGATGCTTTTGCAACTGTATCATAACTAATCATTATAAGGTCTGTTACGTCTTTACCATATAATAAAAGATGTTATATTAAAGAAACTGTTTATTTTATTCATAATAAAATATTTACAGGGAAATACAATATAAAATTAGCGCTCTGAGTACCAACTCTAACATCAACTTGATAGTAAAGAAAGGAAATCGGAATCCTAAAGTAACTTGCCTTTATTGGGTCATAGATTTATTTTCACTTGTTTGGATGTTCCTCTTTCAAGCAAATGCTATTAGCCGAATTTCAAATTTGGCAACTTGTTACGATTTATTTAATTTCAATCGGTAAAATGACATTTGAGGTGGCAGTCCTGTTATCGTGTCCGTCGTTTTATATTTAAATAAATACGAAACAATTTATTTAATAATCATGTCATAATTTTTTATCATGAATAAAACTCTTTATTAAACATATCGATAAGACACGGGACGTTGACACAATAAGTAACGTGACTATTTGATTAATAATAATTACACATTTAACAAACGAGTCTTAAATTGGTATTCATGTTGTGTTAATACGATTACACGAATATTATTCGTGTTATAAATGGATAAACGTATTGAAATAGTATAACATGAATACAACACGATTAATTAACTAATCAGCACAATATAATTAATAATCGTATCAATTTATACCAATCCGAATATGAAAAATTAATATTATATATGTGTCGTATAATCGTACAATGAACCAAATCGACACCTCTTAACAACACATTAGTTGACAAATCAATTGACCAAGACAATTTCAGGCATTGAAATATTCTCTCTGATTCAATTGATAGTTTATTTGTTTCGGCAATTACTAAGTCGTTCGACAAATTGGACAAGTTCTCAAATTATTACATGTGACTCGTGGGAAGACCATATCTTCCTTCCCAGTGAACCCACAAATGCTAGACAACTTTAAATATACTCCTCCAATAATAAGAAATAATCAAACAACAATTAATGATAGGAAAAAATTGAAAAAGAAATAATCAAACAACAATTAATGATAGGAAAAAATTGCTGTCGAAGAACCGAAACTATTTGTTGGCTCAAAAGTTTCATTGGATTTGAGAATCAACAGGGAATCCTGTAACAAAATCAACAGATGCATAAGTTAGCAAAAAATATAAAATCATATTTGCCAGCTATGTATCTTGAAACATTCATTGTATGGCTCAATGTGACAAACCTTGAGAAAGATTCAAATGTCGAGAAAAGATAAAATTGAGTCTACTTAGCCAAAAATGGATAGTAGGGGCCTAAGGGCTCGGAAAGACAGACAGAATTTGACAGAAAGACCCGACCCCGTTATAGGGAGAGGTTCATACAAGGGCTGAGTGTGTTGACGATGAAACATGTTGGTACGCCTACCCGACCTAGAGAAGAAATGCTGGATTTGGGTTTATTTGAGTATTTGTGGAAATCGACTCGAGGAGGTTCATGCTTAGCAACCCGACCTGGTTGAAGAGGTCAGAGGGAGTTTTGACCAGTATCATCTACCTCAGTATGCTGACCTGGGGAATGAAGATGGGATCACATGCCAATTTGCGATTGAGTCAAGTGACATATATCCTAAAGAAAGAAGACATCCTTTCTAGAATGCTAATGATGACTATGGGAAAGCATGGATCACCATGAAAGTAGCCCCTGCCAGCTGCCATAGGGCGATGCAGTGGTAGGGAAGTGGCATAGCATAGGCGCCGGAGGCCGCCATAGGCCGATGCAGTGACAGGGAAAAAAACTAATTTGATTGGCCGAATTATGAATAGTTAAAGAGAGTTGTTACAGCAATGATGACACAGTGACATGAGCTAACATCATAGGTGGTGGAATAGTGGATTTGAAAGCCTATATAAAGGGGTTGAAGTCTCAGATTCAAAGGTTACTAAATTTTGCATCTCAACACCTCGAGAGAAAGCGAGAGCTAAAAATATAGTGATAGAGATAGAAAGTTGGTCGAATGTTTGACTATTGAGAAAATTATAACGGGCTAGTGTAATACTCGAGGTGTTGTAAACTTTTTGTAAGTTCATTACCCCACTTGTAGCTCGGGTCGGTCTTGACTCCGAAAAGTAATAAAACACACCCCCTTTCTCCCGTGGACGTAGGTTATAGCCACTCTCCACCGAATCACATAAATCCTTGCCTCTGTGATTTATCTGTCTGCTTGCCGAGTTTGCATTTGGTTCCCTACTAGCCAAACAAATTCATTGTTGAGGGAGGTTTGTTTGAGGGGTAAAACTCATATATTACAGTTGGAACGAAAAACAGCCGTCAACAGTTGGCCCCGTCTATGAGGAAAGTATAAGAAGCAGTAAACACACTAAGACAATGGTAGGAGATGGAAGCCATAGAGCTTTGGAGAACCCAACGGCTGAATGGATGGGAAAAATAGAGGAAAACCTACGGGTGGAAAATGGAGAATGCCAGAAAGGAACGAGAAGCAACCCAAGTCTTTATGAAGGTTATGATGGAAAAGACTGAGAAATTAGAGAAGAAATCAGGAGAGTAGAAAGCACACAGGCCCTAGCTGAAGAAGGGAAGATATCACCAGCGGGAAGAGAGTAGTCGAAGTGGATGGGGATCACGAGAAGAGGAAAAAGAAAACCCACAAGATGAGGTAAGTAGTTGTGACTAGTGCTGCACCTGCGGAGGAGCCCTGGGGGAAGATGATGATAGGCGAACCCTAGAATTGTCCAGTAATAGTCCCAACTTTGAGGAGAGTGTGTTCGGGCGATATCGGGAATGAAGGCGAAGAGCTCCGAGTGGGAAGAGATATCACGCTCGAAGGAGAGAGTATGATGAGGCCTTTAGCCGAAAGAAGGGGGACACCGAGAGCTATCTGAGCGACTGGTTCCAAAAGGTGATAAGGAAATGAGAGAAGAGCACATATGGACATGGAGACATCATCTCATTTTACTAAGGAGGTAGAGTTCCCCAAGAGATCCTCAATGCCATCGATTGATATTTATAAGGGTAATACGGACCCTAGGTCCCACGTTGAGAAATTCGCCTTACTTATGGAGATTCAAGGTGTGGTTGGGGAAGCAGTCTGCAAAATATTCCCTCTGACTCTAGGAGGACCGATCAACTTGTGGTCCAGGAACTTGACTCCAGGGAGTATCAGTAGCTTTTCTGTGCATAGCATGGGCAAGGCCCATAGCCTTTCGTGGCATTTGTAGCCTCAAGATTTGCCTAGTATGGGGAAGGATAATGCCCCCATGGCGCTGGCCATCCCTTTTTCGGATCCATATGAGCATAGCATGAGGAAGGCTAGAAGGCCTCCGTAGCATTTATAGACTTAGGGCTTACCTAGTATGAGGGGAAATTCTCCCATGGTGTTGGCCACCTCCTGATCTATAGTTCGAGTAACCTGAGACATTTTGACTGTGAAGTTCAAAATTATTATTTTAGGAAACTTAGGGTAGGACGCTGCCTCAATATTTTTGGGTCGGTATGGGGTGTCTAATACGTCACTCCTGTTACACTTACCATATTTTATTTTTGTTTTTGCATGACTTGTTATAGGATGTCACTACCAGTGTTAGTGAGGATGACATAAGGTTGAAAATCTTCCATCGATGTCTTTTTGGATTATGGTTATAATGGCTCAAGGCTACATTCGTTCTGCCGAGGCCATATTATTGAATGGCATAAGGAGGGAACATTGCATTGTGGCCAAGTGGTTATAATGGCTAGGGCTGCATTCATTCCGTCGAGGCCATGTTATTGAATGACACAATAAGGGAACATTTCCTTAGGCTAAGTAGTTATAATGGCTCGGGGCTGCATTCGATCCGCCGAGGCCATGTTATTGAATGACACAATGAGGGAACATTCATTTGTGGCCAAATGGTTATAATGGCTCAGGGATGTATTCGTTCCACCAAGGCAATACTATTGAATGGCATGAGGGAACATTCCCTTATAGCCAAGTGATTGTGACGGTTCAGGGTCGGGTATGTTCTACCAATTCCTTATTATGTTTATTGGCATGATGTAAGATTTTCTCATCCATGGCCCTGTTTGAATGGCACAATGAGAGATCATTTCTTTGTGGCTAGATTTATTATTGGCTCGAGGTCAGATTCGTTCCATCGAGGCCCTATTATGTCAGTATGGGTCAGAGTTTCTCCCTTATGATATTGTTTGATTGGCCCAATGAGGGTGCATTCCCTTGTGACTAAGTGATTATCATGGCTCGAGGTCGGACATGTCCCACCGAGACATTATTATGTATAATAACATGAGGTCAGAGCTTTTCCATGGACTTACTGAAGTAAATATATAGCAAATGATTTGAGATCCCCGAGGGACCGCATCCTATCTAGCACGAGTGTAGTGGTAGCAGTTGATGGGATCAGCTTTTGAGGAGTTCATTAATCGAATTTTCATTTAAAATAAACTCAGGTCGGCTTGAAAATCACTGAAGATGGTCAAAATTTTCTAAGTGTGGAAAAAATACATCATGACATTAGATCTGTGGTGCATTGTTTTATTGGCCCATAAATGTGCTCGGGTATTGATGTTCATGATTGTAGTAAGGACTCTTAGGGGATCAGTTAAATGAATTAATTTGGTTACATTACCAAGTTGTGGTTAAGGTTGATTGTGCAAATTCAAAATTTCACTAAGTGATTGAAGAGTAGAAACTGACCCAGATCGAGTCTTTGCTCAGTGTGTACTTTGATGTGGAAATAAAGAGTGCGCAAGTATGAAAAGAAGTGAATTTCATTAAGAGTTCAAAATTACAATTTAGGCTCCATTAGGATTACCCGCGAAGAGGGAGTAGTTAGTTACAATGAAGATGGGTCGAGAGCATCTTCGGTCGGGGCAAAATGGATAGTAGTTGAGGATGAGGGGCCAGAATTATCTTCGGTAGTATGAGGCACTGTAGATAGATGAGCCGGGTCAGGGAATGCTTCAGTTTCTTCTTGGGTTGTGCCGAAGGCCTCTTCCTAGATCATTTCCCATTTGGAAACTTTTAAGACCTTATGAAGCATGCCCAAATCCAGGTCAAGTTAGATCATCCCAATTAGCTCAATGAACTCCTCCAATCCCTCAATCTTCACATCAATATTGGTTTTTTCAAAGTGCTCAATGAGGTCAGCCTGCAGACTATTCACTTCACTTCGGGTATTGACCAGTTCTCTCCTATTGTCTAGCACAACTCGTTTTTGGCCTGAGTGAGATCAGCCTCCTTTCCCTCGAGCTTGCTCTCGATTATAAGTGCCATAGCTCGTTGTATTTTAAGCTCGTGGGTTTTTGAAGTAGCCTATTCTTTGTAACTTTGATTGCACGACAGAGGGAATCCATCTCAGCCTTAGCTTCATCCAGCTTCTTGTTCATCTCATTATCCTTCTCTGTCAATTGACTTTGAAGCCATTGGGCCTGGACACCATCGACAATGGTTTTTGAGAGCACATATATGTTTGTGGCCATGAGGTATATCAGCTGCATATAAAGAGATCATGTCATTTTATCAGTAAATAATAACTCTTAGCAACTAAAGAGGAAGCTAAGTCATAAATTACCTTGGCTTATAGGCGACCCACTTTCTGAATGACCTCATCAAAGGAGATGGTCTCGTAGGCCATGGCCATGTTGAAGTCCACTTTCTGGACTAGATGGTTGATGGTTGGGAGGATGTGGGCCGCATTTTCCCTTGTATCATCAGAGAAGTCATCCACCCCTAGAGTACGGGTTGTTCCCTTTTATGCAGTCGAGGCAGTTGTAGACTTGCTTTTATCGACCTGCTTCTGTCGACTTTGGCTTTTTTCCGAGGACTCTGCTCGCGTATTTCTTTATGGGCCTCACTTTCAACCTGATGGAGGCACTTTTTAACAGGTTGAGGTGTTAGAGTTTGGGAGGTTTGGACTGACAGAGTTTTTTTTTTTGTCTCGGTGGGGTTTTATTAATGGTCAGGAAAATATGGGTAATGGTGTACATCAATCCCTTTTGTTTCTCCGATGCGGAGATCGAGGTGATGACTCAGGCACGAGTGGTCGTAGACTTGCGCATGTCCTCTCCTGCTGCTTGCAGAGGATTTTGCCTTTTTCCATACATATCTTCAAAAATACAATAAGTTTAGATGCTGAAAATGATAATAGAACATGTTGGAAAACTGTAAAGTAAGAAGTATGATAGACAGTACTGAACAACAAATCAAAAGCAACCAATGGATCAATCAGTTAGTATCTATCGATTTTCCTGGAAGGTGGTGGTGGAGTACCCGGGATCAATCCCACGTTGGTAAAGTTGGAAGGGCTATGAGATCTTTGTAATAATCGATGAACTGAGATGCGGCCTTCACTCTAGCCCCGACTTCATGACTAGCTTTCGAGGGGTCCCCATCAGCAGACTACAAAGGGAAAATTTGGGTTAGTAAAAGTTAAAAAACCTAAGGAAATAAAGAAGAAGAAGAATGGAGGATGAGTCATTACCTCCAGTTCGGAAGACAATGAGGAAGATGATATCTTCACGCGAGATGATCCGGGTTCTGCCCCATGCTTCGCTAGCCCAGAACCATTTTTCTTGAAGAATTTATTGGTGGCCGATAGATTGGTGATCAAAGGCTTCATCATATTGGGACAAGTAATACAACCCATATGATACTTTGGGTTGACATTCATGTGATAAAGCCTCTTCATTTCTTAGACCGAGGTCTCGCCCAGATTGGCTCGGGTCCAAATCACGTAGAGTCCGACCAGTATCCTTCCATTCAAATTTAATTGGCACGGGGCAAGATTCATTGCTGGCAACATCTTGGCGAAGTAACCTTGCATGGGCAGACAGAGGCCACAATCGAATAAAGCTGCGTAGAGAGCCACCCGATCACCTTCTGATCGGCTGGCTTCATCCTAATCCTCGGGCACCTCTAGAATTATCTTCGCGGGAATGTTGAATCTCTCTCTGAGCTACTCTAGATCTGTTGGGGGTGATGAAGGGATCTCTTTCCATATCCAGGAGGATTAATTCCAATGGAGTAGGCGTTGAGTCGAGTCGGGCTATCTTGACCGTGTACGACTCATTCTCATTTTCAGATGGAGTTGGGGATGTATTGTAATAAATGTCTTCCATATTGATGGACTCAGCATGTTGTGTGGCGGGTGTGAGAGGAGGAAGGACGTTGATGGGAGTTAGGGATGAAGAATCAAAAATTGACATTCTTGCCAAGGAACGACTCGATGGGGATGGTTAGTTCAAGGTAACTTATGAGTTTTTTAAGTCTACTTCTATGGTTAGTAGAGCTTTATATATATATATATATATATATATATAATATATATATATATATATATATATATATATATATATTTAGGGTTCTCTATATTATCCCTACCAAATGACTAACCCTAAGAAGCTCTAAGCGCCCTGTCAATGGCAAAATAATAAATTTACAAACATTACCAGGACAAACACAACTAAAACCCAAGAAAAACATGCTTTTCACATCCAAACATGAATCTAAGAATACACACCCATATATCCACATCTTGTTTCGAAACACATGTACATAGAAAGAAAAACCAGAATTACTATTAACAAACCCTAGAAAATATCATTATATGAAATCAGAGTTCATCATCTTCATCGCATATCAAACTGAGTATTAAATATGCTCATCATGAACGAAGTAACAAGAGGATCAAGGTAGTACTTACTTAGAGTATTAAAGATCGGTGATGAAGAGAGAATGCTTAAAGTTGTTGGAGAAGCTCGAAAGTTGTAAAGGTTATAGGGAATTCGAGAGCTTATTGAGAAGAAGATGAAGTTATAAAGTTGAGGAATGAAGAGAAATGGTTTTTAAATAGGCTGCTCAAGCTGATATGGAATATTGGATAGAAATGGGAAAGATGGATTAGTGACACATATTGGTTCAATCATAATCGCTGAATTCAAATCAAAAGCTTAGATGAAGGCCATCCACTCAATTGATCCTAGCTGTTCAGATTTTGGCACACAGATATTGGATGCACACCACTTGGCACGATGGAGAGATAAAGCAGAAATGACAATTGATGGATTTGATGGACATTTAAAGAAGCTGTCATTCCTTTTTTGTTTATCCTTATGGGCGTTTCAGAACCCTATGGGTGTGTTCTAAAATAAGGTAGAGGAAAATGCAATCTTTAAAAAGGGAATCTTTGGCAACACATGGAGCAACATGACCCAAGATACATAAACCCGAGGAAGGTTGAGATATGGAGACCACAATCAGAATACACTAGATCGGTCTCACCTCTCAGTTCCACCATTTTTTATTAAAGTTTCTGGTATCAACTCACTAACTCGTTGAAATCGAGAACTATCTGACATATGTTAATAGTGGTTTTTTGCCTTCAGGAATATTCAAATGCCGAGGAGGGGTATACTAAGCCAAAATTGGATAATAAGGGCCTAAGAGCTCAAAGAGACAGATAAAACTTTATAAAAGAACCCGACACCATTATACGGAGGGGTTCTTGCAAAGGCTAAGTGTGTTGATGATGAAACAGGTTGGTACGTCGACCCGACCTAAAGAAGAAATCTTGGATTTTGGTTCATTTGAGTATTTGTGTAAACCGACCTAGGGGGTCTATGCTTAGCAATCCGACCTGGTTAAAAAGGTCAGAGGGAGTTTTTACCAGTATTATCCACCTCGGTATGCTGACCCAACGAATATGGAATCACAAGATAATATGTGCTTGAGTAAAGTGATGTATGTCCTAAATTGAGAAGATACCATTCTAGAAGGCGAATGATGACTGTGGGAAAGTAGTGGTTTACTGTTAAAATAACCCCTGCCACACATGGAGCATCAAAAGACATGGCCAACAATATAATGGATCCATTGCAAGTAACAAAAGGGCCAATCACAAGACAAAAAGCCAAAAGAATCAGAAAAGTATTGTCGAGATTAGCTCATAGTTATATGGCCGAATGCGACGGAGATCTCGGAGGAACATTGGCATCATATGAAGGCTTCCATGAAGGGGTTCCAAAGCTATTCCACTTGACCCAAGGCATACCAGATTAATGCACCAGTAATTCGGAAGTCAAGTACCTTTTTGACGAATGAAGCTGAATCAAGCCCAACACCAAGTATTCGAGTTACACAAGGCTTAATGGGCTTGAGACATAACATTTGGGCAATGTTACATGAGGCCCATAAAATTTTGAGGTTTTTGTGCAAATGGGACAATTTGGCCATTTTGGGAAACGCTTGCCACCTTTATTGATATTTTTCGCCTTTCTTAACTTTTTACTTTTAACATTTGTATTGATTCCCACCATATTTGATAACTTTGGTAAGCTTGCCAACTACTTGCTTGACTTTGGTAAGTTTCTTTTTACTTTTAAGGGCATTTTAGTAACTTGCCTTGTACTATACATTTTAACTTGTCTTCCTAAATGAAAAATAATCACCATTTTCGAAATTTGCTTCATTTTGAAAGCTTAGCTATGGGCGAAATTTCTTAAGGGAGAGATTCCCTTTATTTCACGCAATCTAACTTATCTAAGGCGTGGCAACCTTAGTGGCTCTCCATGGTAGTAGAACACAACAAGAGATCATCTTAAGGGTTCTTAAAGACAAGTTCTTTGTAGGTCTTCTTTGTGGCCTAGGAAGGGTTTGTTCATATAAAATCAAATTCACGGTTCTTGGGGTTTTATCCGTTGTGTGGGGTTTGTTTGGCCTAATCATCCAAGTGAGTTCCTTGTCATTTGGCATCAGGGCTTAGGGTTCCAAGTTTTGATTTTCTATCTTTACTTTGTGTTTTTCATATAGTATTTGTTGTGTGTTGTTAGTGATCATGATACTTTCGTTCCTTCTATGGCTGCTACTGTTCCGACTGTGGCTGATAAGGCTAAAGATGATGATTGGATTATGGTCACTAAGAAGAAGAAAGGCAAGGATACAGTTTTGGTTACCCCTATTAAGCCTATCGGGGTAGTGGTTTCGGGTGATGTTGCTTATAGGGTAATTGGTCCGAGTGATAACACTCCTAAGGGTTGGAATTGGCTTCGAATGCTGTTGCAGTGACATGTTATAGCTGTTGTGCTTGTGGACAAAAGGGAGGAGGGTGAATGCATTCTTATTGTCTCTATGCCTAGTAAGGATTTTTATGAGGATGGGATGGCTGAGGTTCCACCAGGAGTTGATAGTCATTCTCCCTCTCCTATTGATAATTTGCTAGCTATAAAGGCTAAAGACTCTTTGAAGAGAAAGAAGTTGGATCACCTTCTATCTGATTTATGTTTTTTGGTTGTTGGAATATCCAGGGCCTCAGTGACCCTATGAAGCAAGCTGAAGTTATTAGGTGTTTTAGCGATGAGAAGCTTTCTTTCTGTGGTTTAGTTGAAACTAAGGTGAAAGATGTTAATTTTATGAGTGTTTCCCGAGTTATTAATCATTCGTGGAAGTTTTTTTACCATTATGATGTTCTTCCATTTGGTCATATTTGGGTTTGCTGGAATCCGAGTGATGTTGATGTTAGTATTATTCACTTTTCTCCTTAAGCTATCCATTGTCGTGTTTCACATGTTTCTTCTCTTTGGAGCTGTGTGGTTTTAGTTGTTTATGGTGATTGTAATTATGAGAGGTGTCAAGAGCTTTGGGCTGATTTGCTTGCTAGTAGTAGTGATTTTGATGCTTCTCCATGGTTGGTTATGGGTGATTTCAATGTTATTCTTTCTTCATTTGAGCATAGTGGTGGTTCTATGTCGTGGCCTTCATGGAAGCATGAGTTGGGCTGTTGTCTGGGCAAGGTTGGTTTGGATGATCTTCAGTTTTTTAGTCGTCGCTTTACGTGGTTTAATAAGTAGGTTCATTCTCCTATTTGGCGGAAGTTAGACCGTGTTGTTGCTATTACCTCTTGGGAGTGTCTCTTTCCCGGTTCGGTTGTTAAGTTTCTTCCTCCCCGTATTTTAGACCATTCTCCTATGGTTGTGAATCTTGTTGAGCTCCCTAAGAGAAAAATCCCCTTTAAATTCTTTGATTATTTGGCCGAGAATCCAGATTTCCTTACGGTTGTGGCTAGAGCTTGGGATATTATTGTTAGTGGAACCCCGATGTTTTTCTTGTGTCAAAAGATAAAGAGTGTGAAGATGGCGCCAGAAAAGTTTAATGTAAGGCATTTTTCTAAGATTTTGAGTAGGGCTTTGGATGTTAGGAGGGAGTTGGAGAGGGTGCATGGTGCCTCGCAGAAGAACCCTAGTGACTCTTTTCTGTTAGATGATGAGGGGAGACTATCTTTATAGTATGGCAATCTGAGTCGGGCTGATGAGGGTCTAGTTCGGCAAAAATCTCGAGTTCAATGGCTCAACATTGGGGATCAAAATACGAAGTTCTTTTTCCAAACTATTAAGCAACATCATTGACGTAGCAAAGATTACTTATATATCTAAGGAGGATGAGACTTGTTTGGAGGATGATGCTTTGGTGAGGGAGAAGATCGTGTCTTTCTATGAGTCTCTTTTGGGGCCTCAACCTAGTTTGCAGGATTTTGATAGGGACCTTCTTCATTTAGTTATTACTCAGTATATGTCTGATGAGCAGATGGAGATTCTTGCTCAAGAGGTTTCAAATGATAAGACTAAAGCTGTTTTGTTCTCTTTAAAGGATAATAAGGCCGCCGGTCCGGAGAGATTTAATTCGGGCTTCTTTAAGAAGGCTTGGAGTATAGTGGGTGATGATGTCCTTCGTGCTATTCATTCTTTCTTTTATTCGGGGAGACTTTTGAAGCAGGTCAATGCTACATCTATTTCTATGATTCCAAAGATTCATAACCCCTCTCATGTTAAAGATTTTCGACCTATATCTTATTGCAACACTATTTACAAGTGTATTGCTAAACTTTTTGCGAATCAGATTAAGGTTGTTGTTCATTCAGTGGTCAGTCCTAATAAATCTGCTTTTATTACGGGGCGGTGTATCAGTGACAACATTCTGTTGTGCCAGGAGTTGGTGAGGAATTATCATCGGAGTGATGAGATCCCGAGATGTGCTCTTAAGATTGATTTGATGAAGGCTTATGATATTGTTCATTGGGATTTTATGGTTCAGGTTTTGAGGACTATTGGGTTTCCAGAAAGGATAGTGGGTTAGATTCGGGAGTGTATGACTTCTACTTTATTCTCAGTGTCAGAGAGCAGTGGTTTGCGTCAGGGTGATCCTATGTCTCCTTATCTATTTGTTTTAGCAATGGAGGTTCTCACGGGTTTACTGACATGCTCAAAAAGTTGTCTTTTACTCCCAAGTATAAGAGTATCGAAGTAATAAAATAACTCGGTAAGTCCGGGATCGATCTACAGGGAATAGATTTATTAAAATAAAATGATAAGTGGAGCAAAGAGAAAATGGTTTGATTTATTGGAAACTTTTAAGTGAAAATGTAATAAAAAGATGAAATGCTGGAGTTGGGGGATCCACTTTTAATATTTCAAATCTAGAAATCTCGCTTAGTTATAAAATATAAATTGCCCTTGTTACCTAATTAATTTATCTCAGGAATTAATTATGCCAATATATAGAACAAGCCATAAAGACGGTATTCATTTTTGTCAATAAATAGTCCGCCCAAGGTATTAAATATTCCAAAAACATAAAACCAGCCATAAAGGCGGTGATATCGTATAAAACCATCCATATAGGTGGTAGTAAGATAAAACCAGCCATATAGGCGGTAGAAAGATAAAACCAGCCATATATGCGGTAGCAAGATAAAACCAGTCATATAGGCGGTAACTAATATTGTCAATAATTAATCTAGATCTAACTCCAGTTTTAATCATTAGATTATAATTTATTTATTATAATATATGCGAGATTGATTTAAGTTTTCATTATAAAAGCTTCACCCATTACCCAGCGAAAAGAAATTAGCTATTCATTTTGTAATTAAACATAATCATAATTTTATTACTGAAAGAAAAAGACATTACAAAAAGCTTTTAAATAAATAAACACACAAGACATTCTCTCTCCAAAATATATAGAGGAATCCATAAAGATATTATGAAAAATTCATCTACTGGACGCTTCAATTTATAGGCAGATTTTGGTCGGCGCATCACGACACCAAGGCTCAACACGTCGCGATGAGAGTTCCATGATGGGGACAAGTGTTGAGAGAATAGCGCGTTCAATGGTGTCTTCATTTTATTAGGCGCATCACGACGCGCCGTCATTTCCATGTCGTGACGCGAGTGCCACGATGGGGACACGTTTTGATAGAATAGCGTTCGGAGGTGTCTTTGTTTTATTAGGCGCGTCGCGACGCGCCGTCATTTTCTTGTCGCAATGCGGAAGCTGAATTTACATTTTTGCCCTTTTTCAAGTCTGGTTTGTCCTGTCGAGCTTCCGAGCAGTATTTTACCTATCAAATAACATAAAATAACACAATAAAAACACTTAAAACATAACTTAAAATATTATTTCACAAATGTGTCAATTTAAGGGGATTAGTGAAACTATAAGTGTAAATTGATTGACTTATCGTATAATAAATATGTATCTTTTAGTATTTATCACACCCCCAATCAACTTATTACTAGTCCCTAGTAATTCAAGCGGAATCTTAAAAGAAAAATTCTTATCTAAGTTAACAATTGTTTTCTTTCTTTCTAAATGATCAAATAAATGACTTCTCCTGTACTTTTTACCATTCTTCCATATACTCATAAAACAAGGTATTAATCAATATATTGTGCCCACAATATCACAAGTATTTGTTGAAAAGAGAGTAATATTTTTTTCCTAAAATTATATTAGAGTTTACACATTTTTGGCAGTGAAAGTTTATTTATAAACATATCTTCAATCCATGTATCGAACTTTGGGCTAGTGACTCCCAAACCAGTTGGTTTTAGGGCACTAGGTGTTAAGACACCCCTACGGACTTAATTGCTCGGATCTCAGATAAAAAAGTTCCAAAACATATCTTCAATACATGTATCGAACTTTGGGCCAGTGACTCCCAAACCAGTTGGTTTTAGGGCACTAGGTGTTAAAACACCCCTACGGACTTAATTGCTCGGATCTCAGATAAAAAAGTGTCTGATTCCCTTAAGCTTTCTTTTTAACCCTTGTAACGAGCTTTGGGCCAGTAATTCCCAGGCCAGTTGGCCTTATGGTACTAAGTGTTAAGACACCCCTACGGACTTAATTTCTTGAGTTAAAAAGGCTACGAAAATGAACTTTATTCAAACTTTTATTTTTTTATAAATTTCACTGCCTTTAGGTGTTACCTCCAACAGACTAGAGAACTGAATATTACAGAATTTCCACTTACCACCCATGATCTTAAGTTACCATGTTGTTGATAATATCTGTCAGATGAGCTTATAAAGATCAAATTTAATCAATGTTATGGAGAATTCACAAATTTAAATGATTCAAAAAGAAAGGAACAACAAATAACTTATTAAGAATTATATTGAGATGCATCTCAGGAGTGAAAACTCCTTACACAGCCACCTCTGAACAACAATTCCATTTGGTTTAGAAAATAAATTTGTTGTTAGTTTGTGTGTATATATATGTATATATTCTTACACACAAAATAACAACAAAGTACAAACTTTTTTTTTTAAATAAAAACATCAATTTAAAAACATCAATGAAACAAACATGACAATTATCTAGTAAACTATCATCTCCCCCAACCACAATGAGACATTTTCCCCAATGTTTAAAGAAATAGAAGTAGAGTTTAGAAGATATAACTTGGTTATTGTGAAATTGACAGTTCAACTACAACTAAAGATTACAGATTAAGGTCCAGGTTTACTTTGTGCCTTTTGCCACGATCGTTACCAGATCAGTTCAACATGGAAAGAATAGGGTCGATTCTTAGTTCATATGCTAAGAGATGGTCAATTAAATCATCAGATTTTCTTACAGTTAGGAAGATATCTCTCACTAATTTTGAAATAAACCCATTTCTTTTGGCATCTTCAAGAAATACAAAAAGAAAATCGAAAAATCCATTAACATTAAACAACCCAATGGGTTTTTCGTGAATATTCAAGTTTTCCCATGACGCAACTGTGAATATTTCTTCCAACGTTCCTAGCCCACCTGGTAAAGCAATGAAAGCATCAGCATGATTGATCATTTCAGTGAGTCTTTTAGACATACCTGGGATAATGCATTCTTCTCCATTTGATTTTCCGATGATGTTGTCCTCTGTTAAGGGTTTTGGAATGATTCCCAAAACTTTACTACCACCTTCTTGTACAGCTTTTGAAATACACCCCATCAATCCAAGATTGCCACCGCCATATACTAAGATCATGTTTCTGTTTGCTATAACTTTACCCAATTCTCTCACAGCCTCAACAAATTCTGGTTTAGTTTCGGAGCTAGTTCCACAAAAAACACATATATTAGTGAATCGTCGTTTTGAACTTGTCTCCATTTGTGCTATCTATCTTAACTAGATGTGTTGAAGAGAGAGAAGTGACGAGCTGAATTTATATATCCTGAAAAGGGTGAGTAATAAGTGCACTAATACCTGCAAAATGACAATTATTAGGAAAATAGATCGTGAACAAAAAGGTTAGATACTGTTGGCAAAAAGTAGATCAAAACAGTAATTTAAAGTAAAGGAAATCAATGCAATAATTTTAAAAATATATATACTGGTAGTTGTGATTGTGGCTTACATCTTCCTCTAGTTTTACGTCCAGTAACGGCTTGAACACCCTCCATGGGTCAGGGATAGGCTTCCCATCAACTTTCTTATAAATTGGCAAACATGATCTTTTAAAGTCAGATTCTCGAGACTGTATTGCTGTCTTTCTTTTTGAAATTGTATGTGTAATCTGCGAATTTCACGATGAACATATCCACTAGGATGCGTGTCAAGAGTCAATGATATATCATCAAAAGGTTCCTTACTCAGTCCATCTCTAATGAATTGAATTTTATCTTCACGATTATCAGACACAATTCCTAAAGAACGATAACGAGTTTTGCATGTACAATGTGCAAACTTATAACAAACACCTAATTATTTAGCTCTTCATTTTTTAGAATAAGTGCTTTTCCCTAAACTAGGCATGTAAGGAATGAAGGAGTCAGATGACTCACCTGCCAAGCGAACTCTTGCTTCAATTACCCAACAAATATCACAAGGAATACCATG